>VYZP01054884.1:0-25939 GCA_013400635.1 Hypocryptadius cinnamomeus
AAAACCTTAAGGGGCAATGGAATTGTGTTTTAAGCACCAAGATTCCTCTTAAAACCCTTGCAGTCATGTTAAATACCAATTTCATCTATTATTGCAAGTCTTGCTGAATTCATACACTGTGCGAGGAATAACATTACATCAATTTACAGGCAAAAGTATTTGCATTTCTCCTTCCCCCAGGAGGCTCTTGAGGCTCAGCAGCTGCATTGTTTGTCAGAGGAGCTGCAGGGAGGGCTGAGGAGCATCTTCCTGGCTTCTGATCCCCCTGCCCGTGCCCTGCCACTGCTGCAGTGATGCATGCATCAAGGTGACCCCATTAATGATCACAGCACAGAGGTGCAAGGGGGTTTCTCCCCCACAGGTAGGGGCTGAGGTTGGGGTGGCTCAGGGCATCTGCATCGTGTGTTTTGCAGCCTCTTGTAGTTCACAATAAAACCCCTCAGGTCTATATTGGAGGGGGCCCAGACTGGCCCCATGGCAGCTGAGCCTGCTGGAGGGGCAGGGGTGTAAACTGCCTGCACCTGCAAACACACCTGGCTGCTGCTCCCATTAACCCATTTCCTGCTGGGAGCCAGAAAAGCCCCACACCAAACAAGGCTTGTTCCCTTGGTTCTGGCTGCTGTCCCCTTGGCACAGAGCCCCCAGTGAGCCCTCGTCACCACCCAGGTACAGGTGTGGCTCTAGGCTGGTGGTGGGGCTTGGGAAGGGGAGAGGCTTTGGCTGCTCCTGGTGGGTTTTTGGGTCTGGAGGGCAGAACTGGTGGAACCATAAGGAAACTACTGGATCCCAGTTGTGGCAAGCCTGGGTGCTGGGAACCTGCGCATAGCCTGAGCATCCTGGTGTTGCAGGAGGGAGGAGGTGCCCTTTTCGTTTGTTGCCCCATATATGAGTATTGCTTTCCTTATAGTCATGTGGCTAAACCAGGTCTGTACTGGGCTGGGCTGGATCATGAGGCTCATGGAGGTACAGGTTCATACAAAAGCTGAGTGAGGAGTAGGCCCTTGGTTGTTGAGGGTCTTGATAAGGCTGTTGCACTGTATCCTGAAAAGAGGCTCCAAAGCACAACAGGGCTGGCTTGAAATAAATCTAATACTGCCTCTGAACGAGCTGTTTTGCTGCTGAGCATCCAAGTCTGTGGTGGTACCTGCTCTTTGAGTGTCACTGGGAGTAGGAGGGACAGAGCTGGTGGCAGCAAAGTACCTGGGTACTTGGTGTGTGCCCAGCTGATGCTGAAAATGAAAATGTGATGGCCTTGAAACATGGACCTTCAGGGAACCCTGGGCTGGGTCCTGTCCCACACAGCTGCAGACAGATGCCTGTCTGCAGTAGAAAAATGTCTTTCTCCCTTTTTTTGTCCCAGCAAAGGAGATTAATTAACATTTTCTGCCGTGTGGGAGGGTTTCACCAGCACATGTCTGCACAGAGCACCCTCTGAAGGGCAGAGTGATGCTCAGGGGGTCTGGCACTATGGTTTGGTTGCTGTCGTGGCTGTTCCCCACTCTGGCAGGCCACCACTCAGCTGAGCCTTCCCCTCACCCAATGTGTGTCACAGTCTTCTTAGACACATTATTTTTCCCACGGAAGCCTGGATGAGAGTGCTCCCCTCACCCACTGTAGAGGGGGCACCGCAGCCCCGAACCCCGTCCCTGTAGTGGCGGGGACACGTGTTCCCTGTGCTGCCTGTGGCTGCTTTGTGACATGATGAGGGTCCCCTGGCAGGACCCTGCAGCTGAGACTTGCAGCCAATGCAAGAAAAAACATACAGGGTCTGGCAGGGGGTTCGGGTTTGGTTGTTTTTCCTTCTGGGAGGCCCTTTTCCGAACCGGAGCCTCTTGGGGGCGGTTTGGGATTGTTCATTAAGCGCTCGCTGAGCCGCTAGCAGTCGGTGACTTCTCCCTGCCATTCCCTGCCCGACAGCGCTGCCTGTCTGCTGCCTCTGCCCGCAGCTCCAGACGTGGAGAGCAAACCTCCGGTTTCCTTTCATACAGAGACAGGCTCCTAGGTCCATATGAGTCTTGCTGAGGCTGTCTCACTATATCCTGGAAAGAGGCTCCCAAACACAACAGGGCTGGCTCGAAAAAAAATCTAATACTGCCTCTGAGCAAGCTGTTTTGCTGCTGAACATGCAGGTCTGTGGAGGGACACAGGGGGTGGGGCAAATAGCCATGAGCAGGGTGCTCTGACGAGGTGACAGGGCTCCGGCAGTGCCAGGAGTCAGACACACCGCAGCCAGTGCCATCTCACCCTCCCAGAACCCCACTCTTTCCCAGAACCCCCAGTTTCGCTCTGGAGAGCAGGAGCCACACCCAGCCCTGGTGTGCTGCTCCGCTGATTTTGTTTGTTTGGTGTGTGCCGGGAAAGCTGTGCGGGGGCTCTGGGTGAGCGGGCAGGTTTCTGGTAACTGCGCTGGGATTTTGCTCCCCCGTGGGTTTGCAGAGCGTTCCCTGGCCTGGGCTCTGACTCACCTCTGTTCAGTGACCTGCACTCCTGGGTGGATAACACAAAGTCCTCTCGAGGGACAGGCACATTCAGCTGCAGGGGAGGCTTCACTCGGGTCTGCCATGGCCTCTGCCTGTGCCACCCAAGCATTGGGAATGCCCAGGAGAGCCTGAGTACCAGGTCAGTGTCTGTCTGTGCACTGAAGGAGCAGTCCATGCTGCTCCAAAGCCATTTCATGGGACAGTAGTAATGTAGAGCCGTGAGAAAATTTCACAAGACCATCCCTAGATCATCTCCTGCATGAGCCCTGAAGGTTCCCACTGGTTTTGGACACTCCACCACAGTTCCCCCAGGAGCTGCTGGGTTCAGAGGGCATCCTAATGAACAGCCTGAAACTGTGTTGAAATTTAAGCTTATTACTTCTCCTGTTCCCATCAGATGCTGGCAGAGTGTTCACAGCTCCCTGCAGCTCCCTCTTTCATGTTCACAGATCTCCTGTGTCCAGAATAAAATCCTGCAGGCTTTGCCAGCTGCTGCTGTACCTGGAGGGATAATGCAGCTGCTGGGCACAAGATCTGGGCTTACACTTTGCTGGCTTCAAACAACGGGTATCTTGCGACAGTGTTTCAAGGGCAAACATCCCAGTCAGTTTGGGTTAAAATAAATAAATAGTAACAATAACAACCCCTCCACCACCCCAGGTGAGGTGGCTCAGCCTGAGTCACCTTTTCATGCAGCCTTGATCCCCAGCCTGCTTTTGCGCACGGGTAATTCATACCTGGAAGCAGAATACTGCATAAGTCTTTCCAAAACTGCATCCATCCCTTTTTTTGTCTATTTGCCAAGATCATCTGTATTCTACCACAGCCCTCCAGTACATCCCCTCGGGGCAGTCTCAGCTGAGCCACTGATGGAGCTGTGGAGAATCTCCCACTGTCTCCTCCCCTTTCCACAGGGAACCACGGGTACCTAATGAAAAGAATTTTGCTGCGTGTTTTGCAGCCATCTTGCAGGTTGAGTTAATCTTGAGCTTCTTTATTTTCCCAGTGGGAATGACAGAGTCTTGCTGAGCAAAAACCCTACTAGAGTCCTTGCTGCTCTCTCTGCTTCTGGGACCTGTTGTCCTCTTGCAAAAGCAAATCGATTTGGAGTAACATGACTAATTCTTATTGACCACCCTGGCCGTTTCTAGGTGCTCTGTGCTTCCGTTCCCAAGCTGTTCGGGGATGCCATGGGGACCAGATCCAATGCCTGGAACATATTTGCCTTAGCGTAAATAACCCTTGGTGGTGTCCATGAGGTTGGGAAATATTTGGAGTCCTGCCTTTGACCAGTAGGCAGGAGAGGTCGTTGGCTTGTTTGCAGAGCCAGGTGAAGGCTGGAGGACATGGGGCTGCTTGGGACCATGGGTGTTGAGAATGGGGACCTCACAGGTGCTTTTGTGCCCAGAGGGTTCCCATCCTCGATGCCCGCGGCATCCCAAATTTCAACATCCCGGCTCCCCGGCAGTTGTGGCGAGGTGGCACCAGGTGGCAGCAAGGGACCAGCATGGGGAGCTGCTGCGGCAGCGAGGGGAGCAGCCAGAGCCGTAATGCTGCACCCCCTGCTCCACACTGCACCCAGGTGGGGTCCAGCTCGTTGCTTGGGGC
Source organism: Hypocryptadius cinnamomeus (assembly GCA_013400635.1). Classification (NCBI taxonomy): domain Eukaryota; kingdom Metazoa; phylum Chordata; class Aves; order Passeriformes; family Zosteropidae; genus Hypocryptadius; species Hypocryptadius cinnamomeus. The sequence goes on from VYZP01054884.1 coordinate 4,089, forward strand.
TGATGTCCGGGCAGGGTCTGGTCTCTCTCGGTAGGAGCTGGGTCCTGTGTGCATCCCCAAGCCGTGTGTTACCCGTCCAAGGGCAAAGCCCAGCATTCCTGTCTCGTGCTTGGAACTGGGTGCTCTTGGGGCCAAATTCTCTCCTTCCATAAGAGGACCAGACTTTGGAGTTTAAGGGCAAGTCACCCCTGCAAGAAGTTAAATAATTAACCTGTTTTGCAAGAGCCTCAATATGGCCTGCAAGCAAACCCCTCTGTGCACCTGGGGATGCTGTTACCAGCTCACAAATGTTGGTCTTGGGTTCTGGCTCAGAGCGGTGTGATGTGAGGGATGTGAAAGAAGAAGACCAGGTGGTGCTGGGCCAGACCACCACTGCTGGGAGTAGTGTCAGTTCATGCATCCCATTCCAGGGGCTGGAGGAGGTGGGGGTGGTGTATCTACTCCCTTTGTCCCTGGAGAAATGATGTCAGGCCTCCCATCCCACAGGGCTCAGGAGAGCCCCTGCAGCATTCTCCTCTCCTCTCTGCATCTTTCTTCAGAATCCACTCCCCTGCCAGCAGTTCCTATCTGAGCAACTAGAGAACTGTGGTCAGAAGGACTCCTGCCATTTTCCCTGAAGTGCTGAAGAGCTGCCGACCTGGATTCAGTTAGTGGGAGGCACACACACCTGTGCACAGTTACCTGGCAGTGTTCTCTGTCTGTGCCTGACTTTGGTTTAGCTGTGTCTGAACCCGAGCAGGCGGCTCTGGGTGGAGGCCAGTGCGGCGCCAGCGCACAGAAATGGGATCAACAGCTTCTTCCTGTTGTGCAACTGCTGCACAGCCCACGTAGAGAATTTTTGGGAGATTTGTCAGGGCTTTTGTTTTTTCAGTTAATATTTATTTGCTTGTTTTGGGTCTTGCTATCACAAACAAGGAATTTAAATAGTACAGGCTGAGAGGGGGCATGAACCTTGCCTAGCCTGCCCTGAAGTGCTGTGTCCTGCTCCAGAAGCTCCCTGTGCCCACCCCAGCTGCCCTCACCTGCCCAGCCCTGGCTTGCCCTGAGCATGATTCCCCAGTCCCACTTGCTCTGGAGCTAGAATTCTGGCACAAACATCATTTACAGTTTTGCCTGGCAGCCCACACGTGTTTCTGCTCTTATGTAATAGTTCAGCCCAGGGTATGAGCCCACTGCATCCATCCCCTACACACACAGGGCCCTGGGCTTTGGGTACCAACACCCCTGCTCCAGACCTTGTGCTGCAGGCAAGGGACAGCTGATCTCATCTCACTTGTGTAGAGCCCCACATGAGCCCTGCCCGTGTGGCTTCAGGCTCCTGGCCAGATAGGACTGAGATGTGAGCTCCACTCTGCTCTGAAACCTGCCAAATTCCCCTTCCCTACTCCTCACTTCCAGTTTGGTCCTCTCCTCACTGGTCCTGGGGTGAATCTGGGGACAGGAGTAAGGCACAGCACAGTGCTCTAACCAGCATCTTTCTAACAAGACCCATATTTACTGGATTTCAGGAGTCTTCTCTGTGTGTGCCCCTGATTTCACCGTGTTTCTGCTTGTGGTTCCCAGAGCAGGCACAGGGATGTAGGGTGTGGCCATCGAGCTCCCAAGGTGAAGTTGTTTGTGATGTGTAGGGGGAAAGCAGGGAAAAGTTGCAAAACCCAGGGGCCAGAGCAAGAGATGTGCGGCTGACATGCTGTCCGTGGTTCAGAGGGCATCAGGGCATGGGCAGCATTTGGGAAAACAACCCTTGGAGAGGCTGCTGATGCTGGCAGGAGCCTGGCATCCCAGGCCTTGAGGGATGAAGCCCACATGCTCAAGGTGCCATTGGCAGGTGTGCCATCCCTGGGCTGGGGTGCTCTGTCACCAGTGGGGTGTAGGAAACCCTCTCCCCATCTCCAAGTGCTGGGCACCAAGAGCTGGTGGCATCACCAGATGGGGAGAGTGACCTGTGTGTGGCTGGCACTGAGGGGCTGTGAGAGGGGACAGTGATCTCCTCAGCCTCTTGCTCTTGGTGGGTGCCAAGGGAAGGAGAGCAGGAGCTCTCCTCTCACTGCCCCCAGCCCTTCCCACCATGCAAGGCAGCTGCTGGGAGGTGTCCGTGGCTGGGCTGGGAGTGGTGGATCAGATGAAGCAGTGAGTAGCTGCCTGCAAAAAGCTTTTTCAGGCTGTTATTTAGGTCATCCCTAGGGTCCCCAGGAGCCAGGTGACTGTGCCCTCGTGCACTGGGCATGCCACAAACCAAACACTTGTCACTTGACTTCACCCCAGCCTGGGACACTGCTCTCTCTGGGTTTGCCTTTAATTGGGTGAGCGAGGTGCCTGCCAAGGGTCAGCTCAGGTCAGTTCCAGATCTCCTGGGTGCAATCCTGTGCCAGCCAGGGAAGCAGGGAGCCCAATATCTTGCCCTGATGACCGAGGGAAGCTGGTGTACAAAAGGCCACCAAGGGTTGACAGGCAGTGTGCCCAGGCACCACCCTCTTGCCTGTTCAGGGCTGCACAGGCAAGACCATGTATTTAAAACTCTGTGTCAGCACTGGGGTGGTGAGTGGCTCCTACACCCTGGAGGGTTATTGACTGTGCCAGTGGGCTCAGCTGGAGTTGTTCACATTGCTTCAAGAAACTCAGGGATCCCCAGGAAAGGGAGCAAACTACTGCAGTGGCCTCAGCCAGCTCCTGGGATGGGAACACCACACTGCTCTGGAGAGCACAAACCTTTAGGAGATGAGTGTGAGAGTAGGCCTGGAAAGAGACAGCCTCTCAAAGGTGGTGCTGGGAGGGGCTGAAAGAGTGGCAGAAACCTTTGTACAGTCCTATCTGTGTCTTCCCCATCATAAAGAGCACAGCAAGCTTTCTTGGTAAGAGCTGCCGTAAATCAAAAGCTGAACCACAGCCAGGTTCTCTCCTGGGATGAGCCCTTGAGTCCCAGGCTGCAGGGATGGGATGTGATGCTGGTGTTCCTCTGCAGCGTGTTTGTGGTCAAAACTTGGTCCCACCATACACACACCTCTCCCTGAGCTGAGGTGGTCCCACCATACACACACCTCTCCCTGAGCTGAGGGCAGCTGGTGTCCTGTTCCCTTCCCTTTGTGGAGGGACAAAGGTTGGTGGGTGGTGAGAGCGGGGCCTCCCAGCTTCCCTCCCAGATACCAGCAGCAATGAGGTTCTCAGAGTTCTTTGAGGGAAATCAGAATCAGTTTGTGTAAGATTTAGTCATTGGGGGTGGGGATCAGACTCCTGGGACCATTTCTGCAGCTGGAGTGACTCTTCCAGCTTTGTCACCAGTAGGAGCTAGTTCCCCATTTCCAGGCTCTGCGCCACCTCCCATCCTTCATGATCCCCATCTCCTTCAGAAATCTGCCCCAAAGGCATTCCAGGTCCCATGCCAGAGCTGACAACACCTGATGCTGGACACCCATCCCCCTGCAGCCCTGCCAGTGTGCCTTCAGCATGACCAAATTCTGACCATCAAACATCTCCAAGCCCTTGTAAATCAACCCTGTTGCCACAAGCTGGGCTGACTGGCACCATGTGGTGTTACAGTGACCCAGAAATTGCCTTTTTGAAACTTTATTTGCAGCTGCCCGTTGCTTTTCCCCATCTCAGCTGTAGGGCTGGCAGTGTATGAGACAGGTCACTGCCTGAGGCAGTTGTGGCTGAAATCATTTTAGATGTGGCCAAACCCAGTCACATCATCACCTCTGCATGATCAGAAAGGAAATATAAAATCTAAAAGCAAATAGAGGATATTATGGCACTGGCACCCTGTGGGATGAGTCTGGCCTGACCCATGGCAACCTCTCACTTCTCCCAGACCCTGTCCTGCTGGGACCCTGTGCCCCCAGGGTTCATGCAGGGAGCTGAAGCAAAGGGAACATGCAGCCATAGAGAAGCTGTCTGCCCCCCTTCCAAAGCTGTGGTTTCACTGGAGTATTTTAGAGGAGAACATGGTGACTCCATGAGCTTTCCCAATCAAAAAAAGCCTCCCTTGCTGTTGCTTTGTTTTTTTTCTGGTGGCTCTCTCTGCTAAATGCTGCCTTACAGGGTGAGTTAGTATTTTTTGATATTTTTAGATGCCTCTCAGCCCAGTGTCAGGACTCTGTAATTAAAGCAACTGTTTTGGCAGTTGGATGTTGCCAAGCTGGAGCTCTTGGTTTGAAACTGCCTTCCCAGAAGTTTGTGGAGTGCCAGTGTCCTGTCCCAGTGAGGGGATGGCATGCTGGGAGGGACAGGATCCCCTTGGGCACCTGCCCACCCTGTCAGGAGGGATGGAGGTGCTTGAGGGGCACAGACATGGTGGGCTCTGGTTTTTTTGAGACCTGAGTCTGGAGCTGTGGGGTCGTTGTGCTGCTGCTGCCCTGATGAAGGTGGCAGGCAGGGTGGCACAATGGAGGCACCAAGGGCTCTTCTGCTGCGTCCTCTGTGCCCTCATTGTATCTAGAGTGTGTCCCTTCTCCAACCCCGACATTGGGGTCACTTGTCCCAGAACCTGACTGTGCCTCGACAGGTTGGGCAGCGCCTGTCTGAGCCAGCAAAGCCTATTTCCCTTCACAAGCTGAGAGATAAACCTAAAAATAACCTTGTTATCTTCCACTTGATCCAAATCAACACCAGCCCCAGCTATAAATAGCCATGCATATGTTGAGGTGGGTTGCAGGGTGTGGAGCACGGTGGGGGCACTGTCCCCTGCCAGGGCTGACCCCACTGCAAGGGGGGGTCTCTGCACCAGGCTGCAAAGCTGCTGCTTTGGCCCCCCCATGCTGAGAGGGGCTGTGTCCCCAAGGTATCTGCATGCCAATGGGTGCAGAGGCTCTGTCCCATTGCAAAACAGGTCCCAGAAATAGCTGGATAAACACTCTCCCGTGCACTCTCTCTGACATGGGGTCTGCCCAACGTGTTACCCAAAAATCTGGCACTTACAGCTGCAGGGCCTGGCCTGGAGGGGTTGCTGTGTGGGTCCTACCCAGCCTTCTCCTGCCCATGGTGTCACCCACACTGATGTGCTGTGCCATGCTGTGCCATCCAGGGCTTGCTGCAGTCCCTGCAGTGCTTCACAGTCACCAAGGGTGGACCCCTGGCACCCTATAATTTAATACTTTCAGCCCAGACTTTGCTGCTCCCCTGTGCCAGCCTTCCCCATCCCCAGGGAGTTGTGCGCTCTCCCAGCTGCAAATGCAGAGGATTTTTGGGATGGAGGCAGCAAAATAAACTGTCTGAGGGGAACATGGTAGGGCTGGGTGGGTCAGTGAAGAGGGTGAGCAACTTATTGGGCATTTGGAATAGGAACCTGTGCTGTTCCCTCCAGGTTAGGAAGAAATTGTTACACTGGTTAGTCTGCTGTCTTAGCCAATTGGAACAGCCAAACTGGGACAAATCCCTTCTTTTGCAACTGCATGTACCTGCTGGGAATGGGTGCTGTCCCCTCACAGCGTGGCCATCTGTCCTCATACACGTCACCAGGCAGTGATGTCAAGCTGGTACATTTTACACCAGCTCCAAGGTGTGGTTTCCTCTGGCCCTCCTGGGTGATGGCAGTGGCAGCCACATATCTGCCCACCTGTGTCTCTCCCCAGCTGCTCCAGATCGTGGAGTGTCTGTGGTGGCATGCTGGGAGAGGGAAATGAAGCAGTGATCTGCAGTGTGCCAGGGGGGAGCCTGGCCCTTGCCCTGGCACCAGCAGGCACATGCAGCAGCAGTGCTGGAGGGACAGAGCAGGCTGGTACTGCACCAGCTGCTGTGCCACTGGCCAGTAGGTTTGGAAACCAGAGGTGTAGGTGCTGCTGTTGGAGTCATACTACAGTTTGGGGCTGTTTTGGGGCTCAGGGTCACCAGCAGCCCTTTGCAGAAGGGCTGGGCCTTTGCTGGCTTTGCAGAAGTGGCAGGGCAGGGAGCCCACGGTGTCCCCAGTGCCTCGTGCTAGGCCCTGGCCAGTGCCCTTGTGCTTCTCTCTGAGCACTGAAATTAACCACCAACATCAAAGAGGACGGGGGTTAAAAAAAGAGAGAAGAGGTTTTGTTTACTCGAATCAAAAATAATTTGTGGCAACGCATCTTCTTCCAAGGCAAACAGTGCAGGAGCCTGTCCGTGCTAATTTGGGAAGCTGAAAGGGAGTTAAATAAAAACATGAACGTCTGACAGGGAAGCAACTGGTCTCGTGCGCTAAAACAGAGCCAGGGACGCCAGTGAGCTGGAGCTGGAGGAGCTGGGGCAGGCCTGGGAGGGAGGGAGGGGTGAAATCCAGGGCAGCAGGAGGGAGTAAACCCGCTGTGCTCCAACATTGTGTAATAATTCACTCCATGCTGAGCCCTGTGCCAGCAGCCAGGTCCAGCCTGCACCCTGGGTGGGCAGGGCTGGGGTGCTTGCAGGGAGGGAGCTGCTTGTGTGCTATACAAGGGGTTTATATGTCTGTGTGTCTGTCCACTGTGCTCGAGACTGAAGGCTGGGACCCGAATGGGCCATGTGGGGAGACACACAGACCACACAAAACTGATGTGTGTGTCCAGAACTGCAAGAAGAGAAGCGCCAGCTCCCAACAATCTTGTGATACCCTAAATGGCTGTTGTCCCCAGCATGGATGTTGGCACTGGTAACGTGTCACCACCCTTGGTAGCGTGACTTGGGGGTCAGCACACCCTGGGAACCTCCTTGCCAAGGCTGCAGGAGGATGTGGGGTGGTGATGCTCCTGGCCTGGCAGCAGACATGCTGTGGGAAGGGGTGCAGGCGCTGCCACTGCAGGACACCCCCTCCAGCTGTGTTTTGCCCCGGGCGGCAGGGAAGCCCTGAGCGGGGCAGTGCTGCTGCACTGTGGCTCACAGCCGGCAGCCACTGCAGCGGAGGTGGCTCCAGCTCCCCGGGCTGCCAGGTGAGCTGGCAGAAAGTGCCACCTCCGATTGAGGCTGAGCGTCACCACAAGGCTGCCGAAAGGTCTCCGGCGTGTCACCGTGCCACTGGCGCCCGCCCACGGAGGTGTGAGCACAGGGAGCCGGATAGGACAAGCAGCCGCTTTAATGAGCGCGGCGATGTGTTTGGGCAGCGGGGAGGAGCGCGCCACATCCGTACCTGCTGTGGGAACAGCACGGGCTGTCCTGGGCTGCAATCCTGTTCTGGCAAGTTTCTATATGCTCGGAGGGGCACCTGGGAAATGCCCCAGCGTCAGCTCTACCAGGAGGGACTCCCCAGTGCTGCAAAACACCGACAGAAGCCCCTGCAGTGTGTTGGAGAGGATGGAACCCAGTCGAGCCTGCTGGGGCGGGACAGCGATGGGGAACCAGCCAGCAGGTTTTCTGGGGCTGCTTCTGTGTGGCTGCTGGGATATTCTCCATTAGGTATGGTGCTCGATCTTGCTCAGCTCCAGCCCCGTTGCAGCTTTCCTGAGGTCAAAAGCAACTGAAATCTTGCCTCTGGGGTCAGCACTTAATAACACAATGGTCAGCAGGACAAAGTAACTTTGCATGGTGGGACACCAGGGTACCAGCACCAAGGGCCACAGAAGCCCCATGTCATCAAGGACTAGAAATTGTTGTTTCTGAGCTAATGCTGGAGCTGAGCCTTGGCTGTGCAGGGAACAGGGGTCCATCTGGTGAAGTGTTTTGAGCTGCAGAAGACATGTCTTGGGAAGGGGTGAACTTCAGCCCTGTGTTTACCAGCAGAAATGTGCTGCCTTGACAGTCAGAACCTGTCAGTCAGACCTTACTTGCTCAGGATTTTTTATGTTGGCAGGGTTTGGCTTCACATCCTCACCTGTTTTCTGCAGAGTGGGGAATGTCCCACCTCTCAGAAAGGGATTAATTGTTTGTCTATATTTTTAGCCAGTATAGACTGAAATTATCTGAAACTGGAGCAAAGGGGAATGTGACACCAGGGAGGTCCGAACCTCAGGGTAGCTGGTTGAGCTGCACCCTGGTAAGCATCCAGCTGGAGCTGCAGTAGCAGATACCAAGGAACACAGGAGCATGTACAACACCCAAAACAAACAGAGCTACCCACAACCCCCAGCTCTGCACCTCTGCTAATGACAGGGCTGGATGGCTCTGGGGGCAGCTGGCACAGGTCAGTACTTCAAAGAAAGCACATGTACATCTGGCCATGCCAGCTTCTTAAAATAACCAGATAGCAAGTCTGTTTAATGCAAGGAGAGTAAAACCAAGGCAGTTTCTCACTTTCTCTTAGGCACAGTCCTGAAGTAGAGGGCTCCAGGAGAGCTGTGCAGACATACACCCCAAGCTGCAGCAGTGCCCCTCACCAGTCTCATCACAGACAGACATTTTTCAAGGCTGAGCTACATACAGTGCTCTGATGGCTGTGCATGCCTGTGTCACGCCAGCCTACTCCTCTGGGGTGAATATAGGCTGATGTCATTGTTAGTAATACAACACATGGGCACTTTCCCCAAGGGCATTTCTTTGAGAAATTGGACTGAGCAATGACCTTCCACTGAGTACAGTTAATTGCTAACAGGAGCAGGGAGTTGAGGGGTGCCAGCCCTGATGCATAGAGGAGGGGCAGGGAGAAGGAGGGAGCCAGGGTAATTTGGCATTCCCTTCCCATCCAGGTAAATTTGCAACGTTTTCCAAAAATAAGTAACTCAGCCCTACCTGGCTGCCCAGGACAGAGGACCCTGGAGCAGGTGAGTTCCTGTGAGAAGCCATTGGCTGGCTCCAGCATCAGATGGCTGTGGAGGGGGAGCATTGCAGGGATTTTTCCTAGAAAATCATTACGTGTTTGACTCAAGTTGCCCTGAGAGAAGCAAGCACAGCCTGGTCCCCACTGAGCTGCACAGCAGGGAGGTGATATCACATCTGTTGGGATCACGAGCCTGTGTGGGACACCACTGCCTCCCTTTGCATCAGCACAGTGGGATGTCTCATAAACCACAATGAAATGGTCCCTGCTTAGCTCGAGGCATGCAGGACCCCACGCCGGGTGGAGCTGTGAGTGTGCAGGGACAGCGGGTCTGGGTTTTGCTCTCTGCGTCACCAGCCCAGGGGGGTGACTTCTCTGTGGTTTCTGCCCAGAACATTGGCAGTTGTTTTGTCTGTTCCCCTCCCTGCTGTGCCCTGGGTGCTCTGAGGGTGGTGGTATATGTCCTGGGGGCCCAGGCAGTGGGCCTTGCTCCTCTAGGGATTTCTTCCCCTGTGTTTTCTGCAGAGGGCTGAAGGCTTTGGACTGCTGAAACCAGCACAGATGAACCCAGAACTTGCTCATGCCCAGTTGGGTATACATGAGAATACTGGTGAGGGGACAAGGGCAGTTGCCTCCTCTCCCCTGCAAAAGCCCTTGCCACTGGGCTGGGAAAGGTATATTTCCTCAGGCATATTATAATCCATTAATTAGGTAATGGACACTGTGGGTTGAGGTTTTGGTTTCACCCACTGTGGTATCAAATGGACATCAGTCTCTTGGCTCATGCCTTGCCCTCATTTAAGGGCTGTGCTGCCTGTGGCTGTTGTGAGGGCAGAAGGCATCTCTGCTGCCTGCCCTGTGCTTGGCAGGTGTTGGGGCGTGGGACTGCCATGCATGGTATGGCTGTTTGTGGGGCAGCAGCTGCTCCTGGAGTCTCAAGGATGGTGAAAGAACACAGAGGGTCTCCAGGGCATTCCCCAGCATTCCAGTTCAAGGCATGGGGGACTGTACAGAGGTTGGGGTGACCCCAGCAGCAGCCCATGCTCGGGGTGTTCCCATTTTTGCCAGCCAAGGGAGGTGGCACAGCTGTTAGCTGGCACAGCAGCAGGATGGCAGCACTGGCTGCAACCCCTCCCTGATCCCAGCATGCCTACAGCTGTTTTTGCAGCCCAGAAGCATTGCATTCCCTATGCCACGGGTTAGCAGAAGTTCTGGCATTAACTAGAGCATCTTCCTCATGACCTGGAAAGGTGCAAAGAGCCAAGAGCTGGTGCTCATTAGTTCTTGGGGACCCAGAGTGGGGGTGATGTGCAGCCAGACTTTACCCTGGGATGCAACCTGGTGAAATCCATGCACAGCCACCCCAGCCTGCATGGAGGAGATCCACGTGCCCCATGAAGGCTCATTGCATCGCTGCCAGTGTATCCACTCACCCTGCAGCTCTCCTCTCTCATTTTAACATGCTTTTCTCATTTGCTACACTGTTATTTTGTTCTGAAAGAACTTCAGGAGATTGCTTTGTGTCCATCCTGCTGGGAAGAAGCAGAGCCACCCCTCTGCTCCCCTTGCTCCCTGGTGTAAAGAGGCCTTTCTTTTCTTATTTTATTTTAGCACTTTGATGTCATCATAATTTATTTTTGCAGCAGAGTTGTTTTCATGATAAAATGGAAATGTTTCTCATGGGTGGCTTTAGAATGAAAGGCTGAGTGAGGAGGCTAAAAATAGCATCGTGTGAGCCTCTAGCTGTATGAGTGACTAGGCTGGGCAGGGGCTGCTTGCTGGGCTGGCGAGGGGACTTGGTGGTCCCCAGGCCTGTGTCAAAGGAGACCCTTGCCAATGGTTAACCTTTGCTTCACTGGAGCACATGGCTGGTTCACCAGCTGAGCTCAGGATTGCTTTTCTCTGGAGCTAACCTTGGTTATGCTGCATTAGGGGCAGACATCCCCTCTCCTGAAATGTCCCCTTTTCTCGTGTGAGCTCGTGATGGCTGGAGGAGGACACAGAATCCCCACAGGAACATTACAAATGGAATAGGTGCACAGGGCAGGGCTAGTCAGGGGATGCTGAAGCCCCCACCTTCTCCCCACCTCCAGAAAGGAGAAAGTCAGGAGCTGATGAGCAGGATGAAGCTAAAGAACCATAACTGAATAGCTGGGTCTTCCCAGCTCCTGCCTCTCCCCCCAGAGGTGCATCAAGGGCTGCCTCTCTGGGAGCTGGATGTGTCCAGAGCAGGATGTGGCTGTCAGCCTTTATCCACTGGATGTAATGCTGCTGGGGAGAGCTCTCCCAGTAATGTCTCTCATTACATGATCTGACTGCCCCGCTAGGAGGAAAGTTCATTCCTGTTTACCCTGTTGACTCATCTTCCCTTTCATCTTCTCTCTCAGATGTAGCTTATTATGTGGTGCTATAAATAGGGTTTGCTCCTGATTACAAGTGCCCAGCTCTTACCATTTCTTGCCCAGGTGTGACGTCAGCAGAGAGCCTCCCGGCATGGTTGTGTAACATTTCGTTATGGTTCTGGGAATGGAAGTGGGTGGGTGAGCTTGTCTGGGGCTGTCTCCTCCTTTTATTTTTGATGGCAATAGCTCTGAGGGTGCCTCTGACCAAATCTCATCACAGCATCCCTTTCTGCTGCTCACTCACATCTCTTCTGACCCCAAAATCCCACTGCTGTGTGCCAGGCCCCACTGCCTGGCTCCCGCTGTCCTGGAACTGCAGAGCAGAACCATTCAGGCTGCTCCACAGTAGCTGAGAGCAGCTGGGCAGCGTGGCACGTCCCTGTCCCGGTGGACAGGGACAATGCACTCACTTGGTGTCCCATGCTTCAGTTGCATATTAGCAGAATCCGGCACATTTCCCGAGCGTGGCTTCAGAGCCTTGTAAGCATGTCGTGGATGGCAGGAAGACCATCCCAGGAGCTTTTTTTTTGCTGTGTAGGTGCACCGAGTCACCCTGCAGCCATCTCTGACAAGGAAGGTGCCAGGCTGGCTGGCCTGGCACAGCAACACTCCCAGGAAGCGTCAGCACATTGCTCAAAGGCGTTTGACAGAAATAGACGGGCGGCTCAGAGTGAAAGCTGTAATCATGTATGTGCCAGCACGAGACGGGAGTGGGTAAACACAGGTGGCTGCTGTGTCCGCCAAATGCAGCTCAATGACACCACCAGCACCTCACAAGTGTGGCCCAGTGACATAAATATCCTCAGCATGGCTGCGAGGTGGAGAGCAGGAAGAGCAAAGCCCACAGCTGTGATAGGATGGCAGAGTCAGCAGAGATTATGGGGTCTGTGACCTCCTTGTACTCCATACAAATGCACACCTGGGAAGTTAAGGACATTGAAAATGATGGCAGGGATTGAGCTGACCTTGAGAGTGAGCACTGTGGTGGCAGGGATATCTGCTTGGTAGCAGTCTCTGCAGGGTTTGGGGGCTGGTGGTGCAGCTCCCAGCCTGAGGCACAGTGAAGTCAGCTTTTTACTGAGAAATTACTTTCAGCTGGATGCAGGCGGGGTTAAATTGCAGATGAAAGTCAAATATTTACAGCATTCAAATTAGCACAGTGATCTTCCAGGTTGGGAAACCTTGAGCACCGATTCCTATGTTGAACAGAAATGTTGGCAAAGCTGGTGGCTTTGCCCTGCTCTGGTCTTGCCGTGGAGAGCGTGGACCAGCTAGCCTTGTTTCCCAGTGCTGTCCTTGAGGGATACCAGTTCCCTGTGGATTTTTGATGCCAGTCTCAGTGGGTGAAAGTTCTGGGGTGTGCTGCCAGGTTTTTAAGGCCAGGAAGAACAATGATCTCCATTAAGTGGATGTGTTCCATAATAGGGGCTATTGTGACTCTTGCATTCCTTGGTCACCATTTGGGTGGTTAATTACCCTTGCTCTTAAGTAAACAGATAATTGTGCCTTATTGAAGGGAGGATGTTGAAGATACAAAAGATGGGGTATGGGCTCTGCTTATCTCAACTGCAGTAGCTCCTTATGGACCTGCCAGCAATGAGGGCAGATGGCTGATATACCAGCAATGGTGCTGCATCTCCAGGCCATGGGCCACCACTGAAGCTCGGCCTTCAACCTCCTATGACACTTTGAGGAGCCTGTCTCTGTGGATCTGGGGTGATTTTTGACGAATTTGCGTGACTCAGTGAATAGAGAATTGGTCACTTGCCAGCAGGGCTGGCGTCACCAGCCAGTGTGAGAGAAATTTAATGGGAACAACCAGTATCTATTGAGGTGCTGGCACTGGAAGGGAAGCACCCTGGTGAGAGTCCTGGGGAAGAGGCTCGGACTGGAGAGCCTGGGTTTCCCAGCAGATTTAGGCAGCAGGATCTGGGCGGCCTCAAGCTGGTAGAAGCAGAAAACCTTATTGCCCTTATGACTGCTGTGCCATTGTTCCTAGTTGGCTTTGCACTGATGGTCACAGACGTACTGGTTTTAACTGAGATGCTGAAAACTGCTCTGGTGATAAGGAGTCTGTCAGGGCAAGGATGTGTAAGCTCATGCTGTGATGTCCCCACTTCACCCTTTCCAAAGCCCTCAGTGATAAGAAGGCAGGAAAATGAAGAACCACAAATTCACACTTTGAAGAACTTCCCTGTTCACCTAAAATAAGGGGCAAAAAAGCCTGAGTGTGTTTTCCTATCCTCCCCAGGGTAGCCCACAAGAATGAGGCTGCCTTGAAGCTGCCCCAGTAGAGATGCAGGATTTGAGACTCTGCAGGGGGTTAAGGAAAACTCTCCTGGATGGTACCTGCACGGGACACAGATGCTCTGTTTGTGGTGGGTGTGGATTGCTTCTGTGGCACCAGCCATGGCAGGGTGGCACAAGCTGTGCTCCAAAAGCCTGGGGATAGGGCAAATAGGAGTGAAGCTGCTCTGAGAGGGCTGCAGCCCTGGCTGAGCTACACAAACTGTGTCCCTGTGGGGTGACAGTGATAACCGGTGACAACAATCCCTGCCAGTTGTCAGCAGAGGTGTGCCACAGGTTTCACAAGCAATCATGAAGTGAGCCTCTTGTCAACTTCCCAAGGATGGGAAAGCCAGTGGCAGACCCTTCAGCTCCCTGTGGCTCCCGGCACGTGTGCACACCACCAGCCTTGTGCCTCCCCACTGGCACAGAGCCAAGCTGCTTGCACTGAGGGAACCAAAACACAGCAGCCAGGAGGATTTTGCAGGCTCTTTCATTAACCTTGGCCCAGATAGAGTTTGGCTTAATAATCCCTGCACAGATTGCCCAGATCAGGGCAGCATTTGCCTCATCTCTGAGATGAGAGACAGAGAAAATCATCAGGAATATTTTTTTCAGAAAACTTCATTATCTCCATGACCCATCTGACAGATTGGCCTAGGAAGGGGGGCAGCTGCCTTGCTCCATGCCAGACACAGCTCACATTCCTCCCATCTCCAGCACGGCTGCTGCACTCACTCAGCTTATGAAGCCTGTCCTACTTTGGATCAGCCCACAGCATCTTTGATTTTGAGGTCAGTGACAGCTGCTGGCTAGCCTGCACACCCTTACGCTGTGTTTACTTTTTAGGCAGCTCAATGTAAGTTCAGAACTAACAGCTTCCTTGGGCTGCTTTAACTGTTTCAGTATTCCTGCAAAGCAGCTCGGTATGAATTGGGATGGGGCTCAAGCCTTCACATAGCTGTGGTTTTGCATTTCAGTTCTTCTGCTTAATTCTGGGTTTGATTATTGATCCCTCACTAATAACTGAAGAGGAGACTGGGGGGACTTCATCACAATCTACAGCTTCCTCTCAAGGGGAAGCAGAGGGGCAGGCACTGATCTCTTCTCTGTGATGACCAGTGACAGAACCCAAGGGAATGGCCTGGAACTGTGTCAGGTGAGGTTTAGGTTGGATATTAGGAAAAGGTTCTTCACCCAGAGGGTGGTTGGGCACTGGAACAGGCTCCCCAGGGAAGTGGTAATGGCACCAAAGGTGCCAGAGATACAAGGTTCCCAATGCTCTCAGGCACATGGTGGACTTTCTGGAGTTGTCCTGTGCAGGATCAGGACTTAATGACCCTTGTGGGTCCCTTCCTCAGGGATATTCTATTATTCTATGAATTTGTGATAATTGCTTTATGTTGGGCTCACACATAATCTGTAATCTCCTATTACTCCTTCTCCTTTGGGCGATGGAGAGGATCTTTGCAATTCTCTGATGATCTTCTGTAGCCTCTCCCCTTTGGGGGATGCTGAGCTTTTCTGGTGAGGTGTTTGCCCCATGCTGCCAACAATGCCCCCCCTGCCAGCCCTTCCCTGGGCAGAGGCACCATGATACACCCTCTAGTCCTTCCCCACTGGCCAAGCCCTCCTGCTGCTTCACTGGGAGAGCCTTAGCCCCGTGGTGACAGGCAGCTGGAGAGCAGCAGGAGGCCAGCAAGTTGTCATCTCTGTTCTGGGAGAACATGCTGTTCCCTTCTGCGAATGACTCGGGAGGAAGGAATTTAACTCAGAATTTCCTCCTTAAGAGCTCCAGCCCTTGTTCTGGCCAGATGCATCTGGGAAAGGGATTTTGGCCAGCTGGGATGCAGGAAGAGGGCAGAGAGTGATTTTAGGGACAGGATGTCCCTGGTAAGGGTGCTGAGAGCTTGGATCTCCTTATTTCCTAGTTTCTGCTGATGGCTCTGGCACAGATTTGTGTAGCTGGCTACCAGGGAAGTTCTGAGATGGAGAGGTGGGGAGGAGAGAGGTTAAAACCCGTTGTGGCTCAGGCAGCCCCTGCAGGGCCCCAGAGGTGCTGATACACACGACGACAGCGTCAGCATGCCTGGGAAGGCACGCCAAGCATTTGCAGCCTCTCTGGCATGCCGAGGGCTCATGGAGATCCCCTGCCCCTCCTTGCTGCCCCAGGCCTGTATCACTTGCCCTGGGCAAGCTGCCCACAGCTGTCCACCCAGGGGCTGCAGGGACCCCCATGTCCTCTTTGCAAAGAAGTGCCAGCTGAAGCTTCCTCTATGCTACGTGGCTGCTTGTGCCACCTTACAAGCTGAGCCACCCTTCCACGTGGGCAGCCAGCACGTGAACTGCTCTTGCCCAAAAGGACAAGCCAGCTGCCAGGCTGGAAATCATGACTTCCCTGACATAGCAGCTCTCTCTTTTACTTTTTCCAGAGCCATGATGTTCTTGTTTTGGCTCAGCAGTGGTCTGGGTTCTGTAAACAGCTGGCATAATTAGAACTTTTGGTGCCACTTGCTCATCATGGGCATTGAAACCCTTTGCAAATTTCTCTATAAGAAGTAGGTCAACATAAACGCTCTCTTTGGAAAGAGGAGAAGCACAGAGGATTAATTAACTTGCTTGGTGTTGCAGAGCTAGGCAATGACAGTGCTGTCAGAAAGCATGTCCCAGTCCTGAGGGAAGCGGGGGCTCTTGCAGCAGGGTGCTCCTCCTCCCTGCTGGACACGATTGAGGGGCTCCATCCAGCAGCTGGCTGGTGCAGCCTGTTTATCTGCTGGCTGAGTGATAAAGCTCCCATCCTTACAACCTTACAGTTCCTGGTTGCTGATGCCTGGATGTTTGCAGCCGCTGCCTGTTTCAAAGCAGCAGATGTTGGCAGTGATGTAATCAGGTACTAAAAATAGCCTGAGGAAGAGTTCCTGAAGCAGCATGAGAAACTGCAGGGAAGGGATAGATGGGAGGACTGAATTCACAAGAAATTACGTTCCCAATCAGTGCTGATTCAGTCTATCCACTTGGCATTGCCTGGATTGCTGCTGCAGCAGGGGCAATGGGCCAGGAGCACTTGCTGCTGCCAGCTCCATGGGTCCTGCAGATCTGATGGAGCTTGTTCATCTCAGGTGGGAGGCAGCTCTGCTCATCCCCATCCTTCCCAACTCTCATGTGGGTCTTCTGTGGCTTGCATTCTTATCCATGGAAAGCTGGTGGAGAAAACCATAGCTGGGTGGTAGGGAAGGACTGAGAGTCTTCAGCAAGAGACAGGAAGTTGCGAGTCACAGCCATGGACACACAGGTTACAGCATTTTTGGGGACTGGTCTGCTAGTGAGTGAAGCAATCTGCTTGGGAAGCCCCCATGAACTAACTGTGGAACCTGCAGTAGTTCAGCCCATTCTTCCATGGTGCCTGTCACATGAGGCTGAGCTTCCCTCCATGGCCATGGCCCCAAGGGGACTCGTAGTCCTGGAGCTCACAGGCACTGCCAGCCTGCCCTGCAGTACTGTGGGCTCTGCCTTCGGCACCATCAGCTCTTCAGGGGGAACAGATCCATTGAAGGGAAGGATTTTGCTCTTTTGTGATTAAAGAGATTTAGTTATGGTTTTTTTGTATGAGCTAGACCTCCTTGTTTAAGACATCCTGGCAGAGCTTTCCCTTCCAAGGTGGGATGAAAATGTTTATCTGCAAAGCTAAAAGGCACATGGGGTTATGTTCTGACTTCAACAGCATCATCTCCTCCTTGATGGCTGCAGTAACGTGCATGACTGCTCGGGGGAAACCAACAGGAGGAGCAGGCAAGGGGAAGGAACAGGAGGAAACCCACATCCAAGCTCCTCTGCAGGAGATAAAATATGAGAGCAATGTGGGGAGTGCCTCTGGGGGCACACTGAAGGGTGGAAGGGAAAAGGAGGGAGGCTTTGGTTCCTGCAGTGGGGCACTAGTGTCTGCAGCCTGAGCCTGCTGTTATTTGGGTTCTGTGGACTTGGTGGGCAGGGGACAGAGCTGCTGGTGAGTCTGTGCTGTCACAAGCTGGAGCCACACTTGATTTCTGCCAGGAAGGAGGTATTGCAGACAACACCTGGCCCATCTGCAGCAAGATAGATTGTGGTGAGTGAGGCGTCAGAGGCACTTTCCTTCCTGCACAAAAGGCGCCCTGTGATGTGTGAAATACAGACAGTCCCCTCTCAGTTGCTATTTCTGCCAGCTTTTATTTCTCTCATTTGACTTACTGGTGTAAAATCTTGCAAGCATTAAGTCTGTTGAATGGGGATGAGAAGTTTTAACCAGTTCTTTACCTGAGGGACTCAATGAGGGATGTCTGCAGCTTCTGAGACAAAGCTTTTGACCTTCTCTGGCCTCCAGACACCTCCCAAAAGGTCTGCTGAGACCAGCCCTGATCCCACAAAAGTGGGAGCAGAATTTGTGGTGTATCTCTGGGCAAAACCAGGCTGTGCAAAGTGGCTGCAGAAATGAAAATGGCATTCAAAGGCCAGGGATGGCAGGTTTAAAGCAGCTGAAGGACAAGCTTATCTTGATTGATGTTTATATCTGAACTAACTTAACCCTGCCCT
Source organism: Hypocryptadius cinnamomeus (assembly GCA_013400635.1). Taxonomy (NCBI): domain Eukaryota; kingdom Metazoa; phylum Chordata; class Aves; order Passeriformes; family Zosteropidae; genus Hypocryptadius; species Hypocryptadius cinnamomeus. Next base: position 21,960 of record VYZP01054884.1, read on the forward strand.
AAATAATCTGCACTGCTGTGCTGCACTGAGCAGTGCTGGTGACATTTTGGCAGTACCAGGTGGGTAGGTGTGGTGGGGCGTGTGTCTGTGGGACACCAGCCAAAGCCCAGTATCACTCAGCTTGGGAAGTTCCCAAAATGTTCACTGGAGGAGTTTCAGCTCTTAGTCATGCTACTGGGCATGCTGGGGAGGTGGGCCTGTTTTGCTGAAGGCAAAATCATGAAATTGTGACCGTAGAGAGGGCAGAGAGCAGTGCTGCAGTGCGAGGTCTGGGTGCCCCAACCAAGATTGAGGTCTCTGGCCAAAGCCTGGAGCAGAAAGTGCAATCCCAGACACAGGGATCTGCCTTTAAGCATCCCCATGATAAACATGAGTATTCCACAAATAATAATACAAATGGAGATAATTAGTCTGGCCTGCTGGAACAGCCCTTGTACCACTGCCTGGCCCTGTGGGATGGAGAAAGGAGCAGAGGGACTTATTCACCAAGGAGTGCCCAAGGGAGCTCAGAAGAAGGAGAATCAGCCAGTGAAGCTACAGGAGATCAGGCACTGGGGGACAGGGCTGCCACAGCTGCTTGCCTACAAGCACAAGAGGAAAAACAAACTGCCAGCTCTTTCTGGCTTCAGCTGCAGCTGAGATGGTCACCCATGGAGCACCACAGCACTGACACTGGAGGCAGGAGTAAGGAGCTGACCCAAACCTTTGTGTATTTGGGTTTTCACTCTGGCTGCCATCTGCTGCCCCAGACACAGCCAACCAGCCTGACAGATTCCCAGTACAGCCTCCCAATAGTGCTGGAAGACCATGTGTGGGTGATGTCACTGTGTCAGGGTGGCCATGGCTGTGTACCTCCAGTGATACCAGTGCCCACCAGGAACAGGGGTTCTGTCTGTGCATTTAAAGGTTTTGCCTTGCCCAGCAGGAAAACTTAGAAAAGATGGTATGGAAAAAACCCTCTGCCCTCTCCTAACCTTTGGGAACTTGCTATCTCTGTATTGTTCTTTTCATGTGTTTTTTGGCAAGTTGTTTTATCCTACAATAGCACATGAATTCTGCCGTGACAGCAGATCACTAGGTAGGAGTCCCACTGGAGAGTTACAGCCTGGGCAGACAGGAGTGGTGAAGGGAGGGCAGTGAGGGGGCACAGCTGTAACTGGCATTTTGTTGTCAGGAGACCAAGACAGTTCTGTTAGCAGCCCATGGACACTGTTTCCAGAGTGCTGTATGGCAGATGGGCAAGACAAGCTTTCTGAGGCTGGGGATCTCATCTGAAACCCACAGGAGTGGACTTGGGAGTGGGTCTGTCAAGAGTCCTTGTTCTCTGAAGAGGCTGAAGGTCTCCTGTGTCGGGCCAGGTGGGGGTTTGCATGTGTCGCTGGCTCAGAGGCAGATCCTTGTTGCTGCCCTCTTTTCTGATTGCACTCCTTCCTCTTCCCCAGGCAGCAGAGCAGGCTGCAGCAGGACATGGGCACAAACAGCCAGTTCAGACTCCTGCAGAATCCTGACAAGCACAGGCACCTGGGCTGTGATACTCAATCTCTTCCCAGCAGTTCACTGCTGCTGGCCCCATTACCATCACAGGTGGCTCACAGGTGCTCCCTGTTTTCCTGAAGCACAGCCAACAAATTAAACCTTAAACCATAAATTACAGACCGTTTTTGCCTGTGCTTCCTGGGTCTGGTCAGATCAGCTGAAAGGAACTTGGGGTGGAGAAAACCCTTTGCATTAATCATAGCCTTTTTCAGGAAAGTACTGATCCTTTGCCTGCAATCCCTCACACCTTGCCTGGTGGAGCAGCTGCTGTCAGCTCTCCATCCTTGTAGCTCTTGAGAGATTGCAGAGCTGTGCTTCTATCCAGTAAACAAAGTCCAGTTGTGTTTTCCTTATGTGACCCATCCATCAATATGTAACTGCTCAGGAGTAACAGAAAGTGCCTGGCAAAGGACAAGGGTTGCCCAGAGGATGACTGAACTGCTGGGGCTTTGCTGCTGCCCCATGCCAAAAAACCCAACCCACTGCTATCCTTCTTCTCCTAGCTCCATTCTCATAATTACTATTTTTGACCTTGGGAGGACTGAGGACTGAGCATGGAATCTACTTCCGTGCAAGACACCTTTAAAGCATGATGTTTCCCTGCTACTTCATTAAGCACTGTCCTCCTTTAGTGGCCTGGCTTTTTCAGTCCTGAATCAGACACATCCTCTGATGAAATGTTTTGCAAGTAAATAATAACTAGAACCATGTGCATTAATTTGAGCTACCACAGGCACGTAAAAATGGCACAAACCACACCATGCAGACAAAGCATGGGATAAAGATTATTGGTATGGTGAGGAATATGCAGTTAGAACATTGTATTGGGTTGAAACTGAGTTGGTAGGAAGTGGTTGAATTTTGGGAGGTTTATAATTATTTGATTCAGGATCTTGGTTTTCATGTAAATGAAATTTTGCAACCCTCACATGGTAAGAATAATACTGAATTTGGGAATTTTACACCAGTCCACTGCTCCCTGTAAAAGGTTCAATTCTTAAATCCTTAGCAAGGGAGATGGAAAAATAAAAATGCATTAACTTTATGCTTGAAGGTGTGTCCTCTGGATTGTGAATTTGACAACCCAAGAGGGAGAAGCTTACTCTGCTGCTTCCTGTATTGTACCAGTTACGTAAATAACAGGAAGTGCTTGTCCTTTTAAACTGTCTGGCACTTAGTTGTACATATGTGTATATATACACAGTGTACACAAGGGAGAGGAAGGTGTTTGCAGAATGGGAACATTTGTTGCCTATTTGTTTTGTGAATACTTTAGGCAGTGGGAGAAACTGCCTGCATGAGCAGATCCTCACAGGCTCAAATGCATCTCCTTTGTCCTGGGGATGAGGAGGAGGGCTGAGTTGCATTGCTATTGCAGTAACTCCTGCAGCTAAAGCTCCTTATGCTGGCCTCACACCATTGCTCAGGGGAAATGCTTCAGGAAGTTCTGTGGGGTCACCTGCACTGCCATGCAGCCAAAGGATCAGCCTTCCTTGTGTGTCTAGGAGCACAGCTAGCTGGAGGTTCATCCTGCACCTGATGGGATGGGGGGCTGGAAGTTTAGGAAGTGACTCTAGGATGTGTGCAGGCAAGAGCAGTGCGGGAATGAAAGGCTTGCCAAGCTAAACTCAATGTGACATCTTAGTACAGGCATGAACTGTATCAGGGAAGCTGATCGTGGAGGAGGCAGGAGATGCCAAGTAACTCGAATAGCCTGGAATTACTCCCCCGCTAATTAAGAGGAACGCAAAGAAGCGCAGCGAGGAGTGAGGCTTGAGGAAGCTATTGCTGCTGTGAGCATGGGGGAGCGTTCTGAGCCTCTGGAGGGCTCATGCAGCCACCCACTGAGGAAGGGTCCCACAGCCACCTCAGATCCCCTCTCCCTGTGGCAAGGGAACATAAATCAGCTGTGAGCCTGGGCTAGCTCTGGTCTTGCAAACACAGATTAAAACTAGTAGCATGTGTCAATACCCTCCAGTCATAACTGCCAGTCAGATTTCTTCAGAAAATTACAGACCTGCCTTCTCAAGACCAGCTTCAGCCCAAAGAGGCATAGATTTGAAAAAAAAAAAAAATCCAAGGGAAGTCATCAGGTTTAAATGGTGAGAGACACACACAAAACCAGATTTTTATATTAAGGTAATCATGGTGGCCAGCCAGAGAAATGAGAACAGTCTCACCAAGCAGGCCTGCTTGGCTTTGACTGTCAGTCTGATGAACAACAAGAGGCACATTTTATGCAGTGAGAACCAAGGGGTATAATTGTCTCTTACACAAGACTTCAGCCATGCTTTTATTTTAGAACAATTAGAAACCAGAGATCTCTTGCCCTCTAAACCTCTTTGGTGAACCAGTGCTCACCTCTCCAAACCAAGGAGCTATCCCTGAGCCAGAGAAGCCAGAGGCCCACACACAGGCAGGCAGTTTGAAGCAGAAGTGGGAGG
>VYZP01054884.1:26546-103364 GCA_013400635.1 Hypocryptadius cinnamomeus
AAGCGCTGAGGCCGCCGCCGGCGCCGGCCCAGCACCAGGTAATGGGCGCGCCCCGCTCCCCCCGCCGCTGCTCCTGCCCCGGGGGCGGCCGCCGCTGAGGGAACAGCTGCACTTCCGCCCGCCCGCAGATCGGTGCCTGGCCCGGCGAGGTGGGGATGGGCGGCTGCCCGGAGGGGATGCTCGGTGGCGGCCTCGGGGCATTGCCGGGCTCGGCGGGCAGGGAGGGGGCGCTGGCCTGGAGTCCCCCGGGGATGCGGGTGTGGCCGGGGAGGGGGACAGCGGTGACAGCGTTCGCGGAGCATCCCCGTCCGCTCGGCGCTCCCCGCGGGGCTGGCGGTGTGGGGGCTGCCGGCCGCGCTGGCCCGGGCTCGGCGCGGGGGGGCCGCAGCTGTGTCTTCCGGGGCTGCTGAGCCCGGGGCTGGGGGTCGCCTCACGCTGTTACTCAGCAGTTCTGTCAATCGGCAGACGTTGTCTGTCCGTTTTACCCGGGTGATGGGCGTGCTGCTGCTCTGACCGCTGCTTGGTACGCTCGGTAATAGTTCTAAATGAAAAACGGGTGCCGCGGGATGTGTTGCATAAGTGGATGTGATGCTCGAGAATACCGTTTTTCTCTGTAAACTGGAAGTTCTGGGTGATGCCTTGTTAAGGACTGTTTTGAGGATGACGGTTTTGTAATACCTTTTTAACGTGGCTTGGGAGCTGCAGACGGTTTGAACAAAAACACTTACGGTTGAGGCTTTGGAAATAGGCATCCAGCTTAAAAAAATAAATGTTATCGTTGTTGATGGAACAACAACTTCTTGGTAGTTACACCCTGATATGCCCTTGGCCTTAATTCCAGTGTGAAAACTACGCATGTTTAACGCTGATATCTTTCCTGATATATGCTGGCGTTTAATTGCCCTCTACTTCTAGGCTGTCTTTTTTTTTCCCCGTTTTTTTTGACACAGTGTCTTATGTGTCCCATATACTCAGGTGTTTTAGAAATGCATGCAGTGCCCCAGTGCTTTTCATGAACATCGAAGGGGACAGTTTTGTTTCAAATACTGTAATTAGAATTTTGCTTTCATATTTTCTTCTGGAGTATTAATGTTTGGTTTATCTTCTTAGTCAGGTGATGTATTATTAGTCATTACTCAACATGCAGCACTGAAATGGTAGTAGAACAGTTTAGATCTGGCACTTGGGGATAACAAGGTCAGGGTTATTTTGGGCAAGAATTGGCCTCTTTGCTCATAATTTTTCTCCTATATATGACAAAACCAACTTGTAAAGTTTTCTTTAAGTTGAATTAATTTGTGTGTTTTCAGGACTTATTGCTAACATTAAGGAATGGAAACTGGGTTTATGTACACATGCTTCCACACATAAATATGTGTGTTTTAAAAATGAATTTATTAATTTGTTTACTATTTCTGATTTAGCATCTTCCAGATTGCTATTATATCTTTTCTTTAGTAAATAAGGAAGAACCCAGTGATTTAACTGCCAGAATTCAGGAAAATTTCTTTTTAAAAAATTATCGTAAGTGTTCAGAAGTGTCTCTTGGTTAAGGATTGTGGGAAGGATTACTTGTTTGTAAGAAATTCCAGACATTAAACTTGGCTGTGTAGCTTTACATAAATTTACATTAATTTAATTGAAAAACTGTTTTTCTGCCTTTTCTGTCTTTGATGTCTCTACCTTTCTGAAGTAACAGTATATTATCTTGTTTATGGTACTTCAGGTGTACAAGCAACACAAGCTTTATGTTGCTGTTTCCTTTGGAGGAAAGGTAGATCAGAGCTGTCACAACCATGTGGTGGTGGTTTGGAAGCAGCTGGAAAACTGGACAGTGGTCAGTCACATGAGTCATGGGCTTTGTACTCACAAAATTCTTTCCCTACCAGTTGCTTTGAAGGAAGATTTCACATTTGTCAGTCATGAGGTTTTGAAAAACCAGGATGAGGAAAGATGTTAAAGAACCTCTTTGCTGCCTGTCATGATTGGGCGTCCATCCAGATCAGTGGTATTGGTGTTGCTTTAGTTGTTCTCCAGTCAGCTGGGGAGTGTGAGGGTATTTTGGGGATGTTTCTAATTTTGAAGGGTAGAGGAAGGGTGCAAACCTCGAGGCACTGAGGGTGTCTGAGTCTGTCAGCAGTGCTGACACACAAATGTCTGCCCTTTTGGGTTAGCTGGAGGCAGGGAGATGTGTGCTGTCAGGTTGGTGCTGAAAGACCTACTTCACTAGTGACGTGGAAGAGCTCTGTGGGATTTACCTACAGGGATAAATTAAATAGAAACCATTCTTTAGAAAGCTCTAGTTCTTTACTGTCCGAGTATTTTGAGTGAATTGAACTAGTTAAGACCCAGGGAAGTTCTGGAGTAACTGGTGTTAAATGTCAGTTCTTTTCAATGATTCTTAATTTGATGGTCTTTAGAAAATGGGAGATAGCTGGGGTGTTTCTGGGGTCAGGAGTGCTGCTCCTGCAGCTGGGTTAACACCTGCCTGAGCTTGAGAGCACGTCCAGGATCAGAATAGGCAAAACAAGTGCCTCTTCTCTAACATCCATGATGCTGGCCTTTCTGGGGAGCTGTGCTTCAAGTGGGAAAGGCTGGGGGCAAAGGCTGGCTTTTGAAGTGAACCAAGATTTGATGTGGGTTTTGATGCTGAGCCGAGGTGAAATTTCATTTTTTGATTAAATTCACTGGTTTCCTTAATGTTTCTGCACCCTTGTTTGAACACAGAACTTGCTTAATGGGTAGGAACATGTTCCAAAAGTTCACGTACCACATCCAGAGATTGAAAGGGCAGAAACTGAGGTGCAGCTAAAATTTTTATCTTGTGTGTGATATTTACTGCTCTAGTTGTACCCAAAGTGTGGGGGTAAGAGCCAAATATAGAGCAGTTTGAACTTTTCTTAAGCTGACATTTTGCATTCATCATAATTCTTATTTATCTAATGAGTATGGGCTAGAACCATTAGCTGAAAGCTGTCAGGTTTTTACACCGACTGTGGAAAAACCTTGCCGCCTCTCATTCAGTTCATCCACTTATCAGCTGTTGAATTTGCTGATGCTTAGCTCCTCCCTGTTGGCAACAAGCTGCCCTTGTCTCCAGGCAACGCAGGTCCGGCTGAGCATCTCTGCCTTGCTTGAAGAGATGAAAATTTTCCATTGCAGGGAGAGGATTTTTCCTCTTGCTAATTCTTTTATCTGGCTTCTTGTCTTGCCCAAGGTCATTGCATCTCTGAAACAATACAGGGATAGTTCACAAATATCAAGAGGTTATGTTTTAAGAGTTTTAAGGTATAGCTGCAGATACGTGTTTCTGTAACTTTTGTTAGAAATGTCTCATTAGAATGTTAATTTTGGGCCTTTTATAGGCCCAAAATTTACTGGGCCTATGAATTTATTTATTGCAAAGTAGTTCTTTCTTTCCTGCTTCTGTAAAAAGCTGTATGACATTGTATCACTTGCTGCAAGCAACTAGAAATTTCTCCTGCAAAATCTGAAATACTGGAAGGCATAATGGAAACAAAATTGTTTGTTCAAATGAAGGTCTGTCATTGATTGTGTTTAATCAGGTGTTCAGAGCTTGAAATCTGAAATCTTCTGTAAATTCTTGGCTTGTGTGGCACAAAGCCATTGCAGCCCTGACCGTGTCTCTGAGAGATGGGCTGTGTCAGAATAAGGGAACGATAATCTTCATAATTGGTACAGAATGTACCACTCTGTGTTATCAGCTATCAACATGCAGCCTTTGACCCTCTGCCTGGATTGCTCCTGCATGTGGAGGATTCTGTACTGGAGACAGCTGGAACCAGTTACTGCCCACTTCTGCATTTGTATTGGGAAAAGAAAGGCTTGCTCATAAAATGGTTTTGACCACTGAGAGTCTTGCTTTGTGTGTGTGCCATGATGGGTGGTGGGGCAAGAGGTGGCACAGGCAGTGCCTGGTTTGGAGCTGAGCACGTGCTCATCAGCCGGTTAAGGGCCAGACAGACCAAGGAACTGCTGAATTCACACGGTAGCCATTCAACTGTACTGCCTCTCTTGGTCCCTGTCTTCTGTCCTGCTGTGCTGGCATCCAGAAGGTTGGAAGGAAGGGAAAAAAAATTAATTTGGATGACTTGCTTAAGCTGGTTAATAGCACCCAGGTTGTTGAGACTTAAAATGAACAGAGTCAAGGACAGAAGATAAAATTATTGAGGTTATTTTTCATTAGGAAGAGCAAGGGTTTGGGGGGTTTATGCCAAAGTCTGTATTAGAATCAGCACAGCAGAAATGGTTTTACTTTTGTGAAGCACAGAGGGCTTTAAGCATACCCAAATAGCTGTGCAGTGCTGTGATGCAGAAATTTTCTACACTGCCTGAAACCTTATCGGGAATTTTGGGTGCTGCTTAATTTCATGCTTATTGAAGATGACCTCTTTTCTTCTGACATTTGCTCTTTTCCCTTTTCATATCTTTTTCCAGAAAAATGGCAATTTATTTGCCTTGTGCTTTGGATATATGGAGATAGTGTGATGGCAATGGATTTTTTTCTTTTATGGCATAATTTAGTTTCATGATGTTACAGAAATGAGAAGTGAAACTGCCTGACATGATAGGCATAATCTGTATAAGGTGTTACCACTTTCAGAAGGTTGATTCAATTTAACAGAAGATGAGAAGGTTAAATTGATGGGTAGGTGTGTTCCTACTAACATAACTGTCATTGCAACTGGGAATCTCTTCAAGATACCTTAGGAAAATTGGTTCTGGTTTAATAGAACCAGTCAGTTTTCTGAAGAGACATCTGTGAGTATTAAAGTTGAAGGTATAGTTCTGGATAACCCTGACCAAAGTTACATAAGAAAAATTTAAAAGTTGTGGCATTTCCAACAAGGAGGGAACAAAAAGGTTGTGGGTGTCATTTGGAATTTGTGGAGATAGATAAGTAGTCTCTTGAGTGTGAAGGTAGATGAAGTAAATGCTGATGGAGCTGCAGTGAATTACCTGCTGAGAGGATGACTGACTTCAAGTTATTCCATTAAACAAAGCCTCTGATGTATTTAAACCCAAGTGCTGAGTCGTGATTATGTCTTAAAGTGCAAATAATGTTTTAACATCACTATGTGCAGCGTTTGCTTTCAAAAAATAAAGTGCTTTTTTTCATAAGCTTGACTTCTTTAAATGTTTTTTCCCCCCCTCATAGTGTGCTGGTTTTTGGAAATGCAGAATTGGAACATCAGCACACTGTGGATGGTGGTGCTATGTTGTGGAATTTTGAAGAGAAAATAGGTTTTTGGCAATTGTCCAGTCTGCTCCTTCCCTTTTTGGTGAGTGATGGTTTCTCTTTGAAGACAGTTGTGCAGTGCACACTTGGTGGCTGCTATAAAAATTGCCTCTAAAGCAACAGATATTTTTAAGGGAATAAGACATACTCCAGCTGTATCCCATTGCCTGGGCTATTTGAACTAGCTAGCTCTTGTGTAGCAATAAATGCATTTCAGCCTGCCTGCTACAAGGATAAGAGCAATACAGCCAAGCTCCTGATGAAGCTTTCTTTTCTAGATTACTGGAATTGATAAGATTTTTTTTCAAGTGGTTTTGTATTGCTGTTTGAATATGTAAACTGTATGAGATTAAAATGGATTAATTCTTTGTCAGTGATTATTATGCTACACCTGTAATTGGCCCCAGATGGTGTAAGAGGAGATCACTGAACAATGAAACATGAAATACATTAATAATTTTTTAAAGCATTTTTAAGTACTGTGCAGGTGTACTTGCAGAAAAGGTCCTTTTCATGGGAAGAAACTGTTCTTGAAGTGAGTTGCATTTCAGGGGAAACAGTCTAGATTTTTTCCCTTGGTTTTGTTGTGCCACATGAGAGTCTGTCTGGTAAGACTTCTCTCCTATCCTTACTTGCTCTCATCCAATGTGCTCCAGTTAAGAAGCACATGGAAATTATTCTACTGTATCTTTTGCATTTGAACTTCTGTAATTGCACTGGCAACCCTGCAGGGAGCTCTGTGTTCAAGGTCTTAGGTCCCAGTTACTTTCAGCTCTTTAGAGAAAGAGCCTGTGGAGGTCACTGAATCATAAAAACTCTTCCCTTTAAGATGCAAATCTGGGTTGTGTTATCTGAATTGAGGTCTGTTTGCAGTAGTTTGAGATGTTTTGAAACGTAAATACAGTTCTAAAATATATATTAAATGCATTTCATTAATGTGGGCTGTTCTGGAGCAAAAACTCCATTTATCTTAGTCATCAGAAGTATTCTTAGAACCTACATTTGTAGAACTACAGTTAAAAATGGGGATGGGCATTCCAGAACATGATGACTGTCTCCTCCTGGGCTACTTTTCAATCATTTTTCCACATAAAGGGACTAAACAACTTTTTAGGGGTATTGGTGGTATAGGTGGATGAATATACACATAAATGAGAAGCATTAAGTAGGTAACTGTGCATTTGGGGTACCACTCTTCCTATAATAATGCATTTGTTAATTATCTTTGCTGTGCATTCCTTTGGAAATTGTTGCTCAAGGAGTTAGCTTGGATTGTAGGATTTAGGCATCAAAGCTTTAATTTAACAATCTTGTCCTTTGGGCCCCTAGTGCTTATGGTGTAAAAAGCATTAGAGGTTGGGATTTGTAAAGGAATTACACAGAGAGAAAATCTTTGTGTAGTTAAATGAGGGTGGACTTTGAAAGGGACTTGATACTTGTCCTGTATGAACATTATTTTTCTTATCATATTTGGCAAATGGGTCACAGCTGAAGGGCTGGTCACAAAGATTCCGTATTCTTTCATTGAGTGACTCGAAATACAGTTCCCAGACTGCTAAATTCATGGTAATGGGAAAGGCATAGCCTTGGATTTATTTAATCTTAATGCTGGAATTTCTTGAGGGTGTTGGTGTCTTGAATAATACTTTCATGTGTGTAATCCACACAATTTAGCTCTTGCTGTCATATTTTCAGAAGATTAAAGGCTGGGTGCTATTTTGGTTTCTCCATGACGAAGGGCAGTACTGTCTTTTTGTAGCAACTGGTGATTTTGGCCACTGATGCCAGAATACCATTTTAAGATGGATCAGTTTCTAAATAGGAAGTTTAAGTAGCTTAGTTTTGGTGGTTCAGGTTTCTTAGTTTCCATGGTATTTTTACTTGGAAAAGAGACTGGTTCTTAAATTACACAATCCCTGAAAAAACTACATGGGTCAGAATTGCATGCTCTTTTCTGTCTGAATATGTTTAGTAACTTGTAACTTGGCTTTATTTTAGTTCCAGGGAGATAAAATAGCTTTACTTGAGAGGTAAAACTGGCATTTTTCCAGAACTTTGTAAAGTAGGAGTTAAGATTACAGATTACAAATGGTGTAGGGAAAGCGGAAAGCTGCTGCTTTTTTTAGATGTTGAAATATCAATTGCACAGGGCACATAACCTCCTTGCTGAATTTTAAGAAATTGCAGCTGAGGGGCTGCTGTGCATGCTTATGGGAAAAAGCTGGAAGTTCTTGGAGATGGCCTTGGTGACTTGTCTTGCTTTCCTAGACAAAAGGATTGGGCAACTGAGTTTCTCCTAATAGTGTAGACCTGGTTTAGTGAAGATAGGAATAATAATTGTGCGTGAGGAATAGTAGTCATAGAATATTATGCAACTTCAGATTGGTTTGTGTTTAGTTTGCTCCCTCAATATGTTATGCCTAATATTTCATAATTCTTAAGTTTTATCTGTTAAAGCTGTATTCAAAAGTCTTTTTGGTATAGGAGGTGGCTCTGCAGCTATGGTGTTAAATATACAGGTATAAATGCATATCTTAACCTCTGTAGCAGTGTTCATGTCTGTGTTTGGGTTTTATTTAAAGGAAGACAAAACTAGAACTCCATGTTTAGGGACTAAAAGGAGATAGGATAAACGTGTTGCTAGTTAAAAAATGTTTTTCCTTGAAAGAGTGCATCTTTATACATTTTTCAACATCTCAGTGCCTGGTCTTTTATTTCTGTATTACAGACAAAATTCATAGTGAATAGAAAAGGCTTGATGCTCTGGTTACAAGAAAGGATGTCTCAGGGTGCTGTCTTAGACCCCTGAGAAACAACAGAACATGACTTTAACGTAGCCCTTGAGAGTCCTTTGCCATTGCAGCTGCTGTTGGAGTGTCCCTCTCCTTTCAGAGTAGAAGAAATATCTAAGAGTAGTACCTTTAGATGTGACATCTTAGAAGAAACTAGGGCATTTCAAGGTATTTTTTGGCAGTTCAAAAGCAGAAAAATGTATTCTTCCTTGGTGGGAATCTTCTGTTTGCTAATGTTAAATGTTTGCTGGTGTTTTTAAAGCTAATGTTAAAAACAGGATTAGCTTTCTACCTTGATGGGCCAAGACCACTGTGGAGTCATCATGTTCCCAAAGGGGTTTGCAAACGTTTTTTGTAGGAATTTTGTGCACGAATTCATGTATAATTCTGGGTTTCTAGATTCCATCTGTTATGCATGATTAAGTAAATTATGATCCTTATGGGTCCCTCCCGACTCAGAATTTTCTGTGGACAGCCAGTATGCCTCTGCAGTACATAGCCCTTAATTTGTGAAATTAATCCAAGGCACTTGTTTCCTTATTTATCCGGAGATGTTACTTAATTTTTCTGAACTGCAGCAATGTAGTGCTGCAGTTACCAGCCATTTAGTAAATATAAGTTTAAAAAAAAAAAAGACATTATATCAGTATTTTTAAGAAGCAGGTGGCTTCTTTTATTGGTCTAGCCCAAGCGCACGGCATGCAATAAGAAAAATTTGCTCTTTCTTGGCTTTTTGTGACTGTAGGTGGTGATGATAGATGTGCCACTACAGTGTCTGACTCCCAGCACCCTCATGATTTACCACTAAAAGCTATAGTAAAAGTGTTTCTTCTTCCAAATGGAATGAACACATAGACATGTAGGTCTGAAGGAGCTGGTTACTCTTGAGTTTCAAGGGTTCTGCTGTTACAAAACATCATGCTTACTCATCCCTGAGTACAAGTCGTGTAACTTAATGATCATCATATTGATTGATTTGCTGCAAAAGAGCTTAAATAACCTTGGCTTGCATAGAAACTTACAGCTCAGCATCATTTTGTCATCACAGCCACCTGTTTCAAGTTGTACTGAATGAGAAAGAAGGGGGTTTTCCTCCCCCAGTCTTTCTTTTAAAGACTCTAGTATTTCCTCCCCCTTGATGCTATGACGCTGTCTCTACTCCTCATGGTGTTAAAGACTATTGTCTGCTTTATTAAATTTGAATTATTTGCTGCTTATAATACTTTTGGTTTTGTTTATAAATAAAAATCTGGGAACTGACAAAGTCAGTACACTTTTCTACCAAAGATAAACTTTTCCATCCAAATTAGTTACCAGAATAAATGTTTGCTTTTTCATGCAGAATTTAGGGCTGCTCTTAAGACTTCTCTCAAAACTGTAGGATTAATACAAGCACATTATTATGTGGGCTCTGCATTTCTGTCTCAATGAGTTAAAAGTTAAGAACTATAGCTTTTACTACTTATTTATATTAATTCTATTGCAGATACAGGAGGCTTCAAAAAGTATCCTCATGTGGGATTTGCATTATATGTAGAGGTATAATGCATCCTCAAAATCAGGAATTTATTGAAACAATTGGGATAAATTAATGCAGAGCTCATTTATCACAATTGTTTTAATTGTGACAGATTTGTGTCTAGCTGAGTGGACACTAGAGATTAGGAGTATCTACATTCTAATCTTAAGAACTTCTGAAAATAGAACACATCAGAGTAACTTCAGTTTCTGAGCCAAGCAGTAGCTAGAGTGAATGTTAGAAGCAAATCATTACTCATGTTACTCTGGGCATATTTGCTAATAAAACAAGTGTTTTGTGTGGAGGAATGGCATTGATTTTCATAAAAATTAATCACAAGCTGTGCAAGACCTTTGAACATGTTTAACTTTGAAGCATGTTTAACATATCTAATGCTTTTAGTACTCTAAATTTGCATCCTCTGCTTTCTTTGATTCAAGGAATGTACCTTGCTATTTGTAAAGTACCACATTATTAGTAATGGAACAAGTAGTTCAATCATATGAGGACTTGTAAAATTCCTGTAACCATTCTTGGTTTGTAGGTGTATTATTGCAGGCTCTTACAATATGTTTATCCTGCTTCAGTTTGAAAGGGCATTCTCTTTGAGCAAGGTATGACTTACCAACTCAGACCTCAAGTAACTTTTCAATGTTGTGCATGAAACAGGTGGAGGGGTGGCCTGTCAAAAACATACCATGTGTTTTCCACCTTGTTATTTGCATCTTCCTCTGTCCGTTTTCAGCTTTGTTGTTTCTTCCTGAATGTTCTTCGGGCTGAAGCAGCTTTCTCTTTGGCTCATCTAATAGGTCACTGATACTCTCCTGTTGGCTGACTCTGCCATTCCTCTGTTCCTTGTACTTTGGTTTTGTATGGTCTGGTTTTTGGTAGCAGGGGGACCACAAAGATTGCTCCTGTGAGGAGCTGCTGGAAGCTTCCACCGTGTCCAGCAGAGCCAATCCCTGATGGCTCTGAAGAGGGACATGCTGCTGGCCAAGGCTGGGCCAATGAGCGAGGTTGATAACGCCTCTGACATGTTTAAGAAGGAAACCAAAACAAAGTTACAGAGTTTCGCTTCTAATCAGAGAAGAGGAGGAGGTGAGAGCATGTGAGGGAAACAATATGGCAACACCAAGGTCAGTGGGGAAGGAAGAGGTGCTCTAGGTGCTGGAGCTGAGATTTCTCTGCAGGCCATGGTGAAGCAGGTTGTCCCCCTGCAGCCCATGGGGGTCCACGGGGGATCCACAGATCCACCCTCAGCCCACGGGGGAGTTTCCCATGGCGGAGCAGGTGGATGCCTGGAGGAGGCTGTGATCCAGTAGAAGCCCCAGTGGAGAGAGAGGGCCCTGCTTCAGGCTGGAGCAGCCTGTCCTTGGAGGGCTGCACCCCGTGGGAAGAGAGACTCACATTGCAGCAGTTTGGGAGGGCTCTGTGCCCATGGGGGAATTCACCTTGCAGCGGGTGCTGTAGACCAACTGCTCCTGAGAGTGGACCCACACCAGAGAAGTTCACAGGGAACTGTCTCCTGTGGGAGGGACCCCATGGCCTCACAGGGGAAGGACTCCTCTCCCAGAGCAGAAGAAAATCTTGGTGATGAACTGACCCAAAATCTCCCATGCCCTGTCTCCCTGTGCTGTTGGTGGGAAGGAGGGAGGATCTGGGGAGAGAAGGTGTTTTAAGGGCTTATTTTAATTCTCATTATCCTCCTCTGATTTTCTTAGTAATAAATTCACTTTGCAACCTTACATTGAGCCTCTTTTGCCCTTGAAGTGTTTCTCCTGGTCCTTATCTCAACTTGTGAACCCTTTGTTAATTTTTGTTGTCTCTCCTCTGCCAGGTGTGGCAGGGCAGGGTGAGTGGGCGACTCTTGTGGGTGCCTGGTGTTGTGCCAGTGTCAAGCCACAACATCTTGGAACCTTGGGAAAGGGCTTTGCTTTGTCTGCTTCATCACCCTGCAGTAGCTCTGCTCTGCAGATCTCTATCCTGTCAGCTTCCTCTGCACTCCCCAGTGAACTGAGAAAAAGGGACAGGCAGAAAGCTTTGCTGCCTTGCTATTTCTGTCCCTGTAAAGCTGATTTATGGCTGTGTGGAGTTGAAGTCGCTGACCATCCAAAGCAAAAAGCCTGCACTAGAGAGAACCCATTTTTAACAGATTTAACAGAAGGGCAGCTCTGCATCAGTAGTTCTGTCATTACAGAGTTTTGGCAGGAGGTGTATTATTTTTGAGATTGTTATGAAGGAAGAAGCTGCTGCTTAATTGAGACCTGTGCTCTCCAGAGGATGTGTTCATTAATGCAATTACGTGTGGGACTAAGTCGAGAATCTGTAATGACATGAAGTACCTTCCAAAGAATGCCGTCACCTGAGATTCATATTAAGAGCCTAAACCATGAATTCATTGCGGTATTCTTTTGGTGGTCATTGTCACATGTGATGGGGATAAGATGTCTATAAATGTCACTTCTGGTTTGCAGGTTTGGGTTTTAAACATCTTTTGCTGCTTACTGTAGGAATGACATTGCTCAAGCGAATGTTGCTGTCTCTAGGCACATGTTTATTTGCTCCTTCAAGTTATGTCAGATTTTTTTCTTAAAATGCTTGACATGTGAAGGTTTAGTAAATCTGCTTTTTTGGCCGATGTGTTGTTTGAACAAAAACTAATCAAAGGCACTTAAAAGCATGTAGGAGGAAAAGGGCAGGGTGCAGTGAGCCTGCATTTGCTATCTGGGAAGATTGCCTAAAACCAGCTGTTCTGGGCTCTTTCTTTCCCAAAGAGCATTGAGAACAAACTGGGTGTAGAATCAGAGGAAAGGCAGTGAAAAACTGCATTGTGCTTGTGCTGGTCAACGTCAGTGCTGCTTGAAACTGTTGGTCTTAGTTCAAAGCTTTTATTTGTAAGGAACTGCAACCAGTTTGGCATATTGTGAGGCTGTTTATGGAATTAAAGTATTTATAAATGAAACAGTGCAAAGCATTTCTGATGGTCATTACAGTTGTGCTCCAGGCCCTGTTAATCTGAATGGCAAAATTCCAAATATTGAGGAGAGCCAAAATGATAAACAAATCCTGATTGTTAGTAATGTTAATGTTAAGGCATGCAGCAGAAAAAAAGTAAGATCTTACTCAAAACCTTTTTTCAAGTGAGAAGAATTTCATTGGGTGAAAAGAAACTGAATTTATTAGGTAAACAGTGGTTCCTGAATGGCTAAAATATATTGATTGATCGAAGTGAAAACTAAGGCCCTATTGAAACCTAAATTGTTGACAAGATTTGTGGTCTTGCTGCTGTCTTCTTGAGCCCTCTTACTATGTTCACATCAGATCTGGTTTAGGTTCATAAAAAGGCACCAAGTTGCCTTGCACATGTAAGGAGCCGGGCCATAGGCTTTATAGCAAGGAGCTCCTTGCTGGTGCTCTGTTCAGCAGTCCTTGCACACAATTTCTGCTGCAGAGCTGTATTAATAGAGCTTTTTCAGCAGGGATATGTACTACAAAATTCAGTTCTAGAAACGGAACATGGGGGAGTTGCGCTGTAGTTTTTGGAAGATAAAAATAAAAGGAGAACTTACCGATACAGGCACAGTAAATTCATCTTCATTTGTGTGACCCTTCCCCTGGTAGTTTCACATTTGTCTTGTGGTGGTGCCGACTGCGTACACTGTGTTGGACTATGTACAAATGCTTCTACCATTTCTCTCAAAAACCCACCCCTATCTAAATACTGCATCACTTATAATGACTTATCAAATAATTTGTATCATATCAGAGCACTAAACAAACTTGCTTTCTTTTTCTTCAAATGGGAAGTTACACTGTGTAATGTGCTGCCAGATGTTACTTGTTGAGGAAAGGGTGAAGTAGAATGAGTAGTCCTGTCCAGTTCTGTGCTTGGCAGTTCCATTGCTGAGTGCAGTCTGCATACAAGTATTGTCCAGACCACTTGGGCATCCGTGGAAGCAAACAAGTTGAGCTGCTACTAATGAGCTCCCTGAAGATGTGTTGGGTAAACAAGGTGTACATTGTCTGTGCTGGAGATGATGTTTGCTAGAGTCATTTCTATGGCATAAATATCTTCAGGACTTAACTCCTGATACAACTGTAATGCAGGAGGACTGGGACAGATTTAAGTGTTTGAGGTTAAGGGATGTTGCAAGGTGCTTTCTCAGTCTGAATCACTGCAGTTGGCACTCAGTGTCTCTGAATCAGGGGTAATTAGGAAGGCAGCCAGAGAGTGGTGATGCTGACTTGGAAAAAGTGGCTCTTGTACTGCTGCTGTTCTGCAAGGCTGTTAAATGTGACTGTGCCAGTGTAAAGCTCTGGCACTGCAAGATCACGTACATGTGAAATGCACTTCCAGTGAAACCTGGCATACTTCTGGCTTTCCCTTGGAAATTCCAGAGGACTGGAGGCATTATTGGCTCTAGAAAATGCTAATTAAAGCTCAAGAGTTGTAAAATTACTGGTGCAGTATACATACTGACGCTTACAATTTCTGTAAGAGAAAATGGAAACATTTCTCAGAGTTTACTCAGGAGGTGATGTGGCTTGTCAGGTGTGTTTGGAGACAGCTCCAAGTGTGTTACACATGTGCTGGCAAGCCAGCTTGCAGGTGAGCCTTAGTGAAGAGCAGCTCTGCATGGAGTGGGTGCTACTTTGGGGAGCCATGGAGAAATAAATCTGTGACTCTGGAGCAGTAAGTGCTCCCTTCTGACTGTGGCAGCTGAAGAGATACACTGGACTGCCCAGGACTTGGGGACAGGCCACGGTTACCTGGCTTTTCTGAGCTGTCAGGGCACTCCAGGCTTGCTCAGCTTGCTGCAGTTGGGTAGGTTTTTTTGAAATGGCTTGTGTTTGGGGTGTAACTGAGAGGTTTTTATATGTGTGTCTTTGAGTTGTCAAATTGTTGATGCTGAGGTAGGTTAGAAAATTCTGTGGTGATGCAGTATCTGCATTAGAAAAAAATACTAGGAATAGTACTAAAAATAGCACAAAGAAAAATGAAAGTTTATTGATAATGCTCTAATCTTAATAATATAGGCAATCAGAAGACAGTATTGTTTCTGGGGAATACTGTTCCAGATTAAAGGGGGAAAAAAAAGAAAAAAACAACAAGAATCTGTTAATGTTATGTCAAATAAGGCGCTTGGAAGAAAGGAGAAAAAAAAAAAAACCACACCAAAAAGCCGCACCAAAAAAACACGTTTAGCTCTTATTGACCTGTTATCCTTAGGCGCAGGTAAACATTCCAGGACCTGGAGTTCATTCAGTTGATCGATCTGTTGTTTCTTTAAGCAGTTTAGTTATTTAATTCATTTAATGCTCTTATGTCCAGGACATGCTGTAGGCGTCTGTAGTTTTGGTAGCACCGCTGCTTTAAGCCTGCAGGTCTCTGCTTTTCCAGTTAATGTAAAGCTGTTAAATATCTAAGGAGGACAAATAAAAATAGACCTGTGACCTAGAACACTTTGTAGTCTCTTTGAATTAAGTGCATTATTGTTCGTGTAACTATCTTCAGGCAAAATGAGTATGAAGTTGTTTTTAGCCACAAAAAGTTAATCATTAAAGCTTTGGTCTAAAATTAGAGTAACTCGACTTAAAAATTTACTGGAAGGCAGAGAACAAGACAGTCATGTTTTAGTTTTCAGTGTCGCTCCTTTAATTGCTTTCTGAAGTGCAAGGTTGCGTGAAACTGGTGTCTGGCACAGACCGCTGCCTTCTGCTGAATGTAGGGGGAAAAGCGTTCTTGGCAAATGGCACTTTAGCGTTATGGCTTGCCCGTGAGGAGCTTGCATCTGTGTAATATTTTCGATATCTGACATGTTGTTGTGAATGAACCGGTGAAATAAACGTCCCACCCTGGACGCTTGGTTGCTGTCCTTGCCTGGAAGGGAGGAATTGTACGCTCGGTGTTAGTTCCCGCTTTCTCGGACTGGCCTGCGCAGGGGGGCTGTCGGGGCCGTCGGGCGCTGGAGTGCGGCAGGCGGGGCCGGCCGGGCTGGATTTCTTTGCGGGGCCGGCCGGGCTGGGTTTCTTTGCGGGGCCGGCCGGGCTGGGTTTCTTTGCGGGGCCGGCCGGGCTGGGTTTCTTTGCGGGGCCGGCCGGGCTGGGTTTCTTTGCGGGGCCGGCCGGGCTGGGTTTCTTTGCGGGGCCGGCCCGGCTGGGTTTCTTTGCGGGGCTGGCCGGGCTGGGTTTCTTTGCGGGGCTGGCCGGGCTGGGTTTCTTTGCGGGAGCGGCGGGCGGCGCTGGCCGCACCGCTCCTCTGGCTGCTCCGCGCGTGCGCGTGGCGCGCTGGCCGCTCCGCCCCGCGGAGGCTCCCATTGGCTGCGGCTCGGCGGGGGCGTGTCCGGCAGAGCCTTGGTGGCTGCGCCCCAAGNTGCGCGCTCGGTTGTGCTCGGCCCGCTTGGCTCTCCCGGCACTGGCGGACGCTGACCGCCGCCGCTCTCTGTGTTTGCCTTAACAGACTTCTGAATCACACCAAACACCTGCGGGGCTCGGAGGCTTCAGGCTCTGAACTGCCTTCACCACTGCCGCCGTCTTCTGTCTAATGTGCTACAAGGATGAGCCCAGCATTTGGAGCAATGGAAGTGGAGCACTATTCCAAGGGTGTCTTACTCGAGCCTTTTGTCCACCAAGTTGGAGGACACTCCTGTGTCCTCCGGTTTAATGACAAGACTATCTGTAAACCTCTTATTCAGAGAGAGCACCAGTTCTATGAGACTCTCCCAACAGAAATGCGTAAATTCACTCCACAATATGAGGGTAAGTTACCAGACCTTTGAATGGGGTTGGGCTTTTCGTTTCTGGTAATGCGAGTGTGCTGTGCTCTCTGTTCTCTCTGAAATCTCTTCTGTGCGGAAGAGATTTTAGGGGTTTTTTTTCATGTATTTTGATGTTGTCTGAGGCAGGCTGTGGAGATGCAGGGTGGAAATGCTTGCCAAGTGGTGTTTGGGCTGACTAACAGCATTAGAGTAGAGCAACTCTGCTGGTGATAGCCCATATATCTCCCTTAGGCACAGGTAAGTAACTAACAGCTTGAGAACATTTTCAGAAATTATCTGCTTTTTTTTTGTGGATTTGATTTTGGGGTTTTTTTGCCACTTGTTTAATGTTTGTTTACAAAGGATTTGGTAAGGATGGATAATAGTGTTTTGTGTAAGCTTAGTTGTGGTCTCTTTTGTGCTTGGATTTCTCCTCTGACTTTCATTTTGATTGCAATAAGTACATGCCAGTAAGGTGTCTTGTTGAATACTTGCAGTGTTATTTCTGCCATTAAGGAAATGAAAATTCATGGCATTTAGGTAGGCAAGGATCAGGTAGCTGTGATGAGGCTGAGTCAGACAT
Source organism: Hypocryptadius cinnamomeus (assembly GCA_013400635.1). Taxonomy (NCBI): domain Eukaryota; kingdom Metazoa; phylum Chordata; class Aves; order Passeriformes; family Zosteropidae; genus Hypocryptadius; species Hypocryptadius cinnamomeus. The sequence continues at coordinate 43,459 of VYZP01054884.1, forward strand.
TATGTGGGAGTGGAAATTCCAGTTCTCCTAAGAATTGAACTAGTTAACAGGAATACTTCTTTTTCTTTCTCCTATTCCATCAACTGCTGCCTGATGATTAATAAATAATATGTCTGAAGCACTTTTTTAAAAACGCAATTGCTTTTTAAAGCACATTGATTTTAACAACCATGATGGTGATGAAATTTTGTGTTCTGTTTGTGAAAGTGATGGAAGACTTCAGTGATGTTTCAGAGTTAATAATCTCTGCTCATTTACAGAGACTTTCTGCCATGTCTAATTACAAGTTCTGTTGGACTGGAAGAAAATCTGATCTTTGAATGATACTTTTCAAAATGTAATAGAACAATTGTACTAGTGTATGTGGTTTTCTGGGAAGTATGGGGAGGGATTTAGAGGGAAGGGGCCTCTCTTGGTCCACCTCTTGTTTTTTTTTTTTTCCAGAGTAAAGGCAAAGAAGCAATTTGCTAGCTGGCTCCCCCACCCTTTTCCCCATTGTCCTTTCCTTTGTGACTGCGGGACAGTCAGAGGTTCTGTGTTCCCTGCCCCAGCCCCTGCAGGTCTGGGATCTGCCTGCCCAGCTTGGGAATTCCAGTCTCTCACCAAGACCTCTCCCCCAGCTAGTGATGAGCTGCAAGAACTGTGCAGACTGATTGATCTGAAACAGAGGACTGGAAAACAAAATAAAAACCAATTCAGATAATTGTTATGGCTTCTCCATTAACTCCTGAGACTTACTCATGTGGTACTGGGCACATCTGTCAGTGCTCCACTAAGACTCTTAAAATACAATGCAGTGCTCCAGAGACTCCTGAGGGGAGGATAAGGAGAAAAAATGCTTTTGAGGTTCACCATGTTTCGGTACCACAAACAGATTTGCTTTGTATTGCATTTTTGTTATTTATTCCACAAGATTGCTGCATAACCAGTATCAATAAAATATATTCAAAAAAATAGAAGAAAATGTATAATTAAACATGGTGATTTTAAATGGAAACTTTTGGACTAGTTTCTGTTGTAATGTGACATTTCCCTTGTTTTGCTCTCCTTGCACATCTTTCCTTTCCCTTGGGGTCTATTAACCAAGTATTGTTTGGAGAACTGCTTTTTGCTTTGCTGTCATGCAAAATTTAAAAGGTTTTTAGTGTGAATTTTTATTTTGTGCAGGTCACTATTCACTGCAAGATGTTAACAAATGTTTTGCATCTCACTTAGAATCAGACCAGTCACACTTTTTTTTAATTAATAAAAAATTTTATTAATTGAAATTGTGTCCTGTTATTATTTGATTGTTACTTGACTGCCTCAGAGAGAGAAAATGACCTTTTATGTCATTGTTGTGCCAATATGATAAATTGTCTTTTGTGAGGTGTCATTTTTGTCTAGCTCTTTTGATATTTGTTAGGTTGGCAGATGAGGTTTGGCCTGTGGCAAGATAGGAACTAAGGACTGGGGTAAGAGAAAAAATAAAGTTGCTGTATTCGTAGTGTAAAAGAACGCGTTCTGAAGGGCTTGCTTGTCACTTGAGCCGTTCATAACTGTGTATGTGTATTTTCTCTTCAGGTGTGGTGTCAGTGAGCTTTGAAGAGGATGAAGATGGAAACTTATGTCTAATAGCATATCCATTAAATGGGGACCACGATAACTTAGAAAACTTAGATAACTCTGACTGTGAACCCAAAAGTAAGCTACTGCGGTGGACGAACAAAAAGACAGTGTTGTTAGAGAATGAGAAGATATCCAAGGAATGGGTCCGGCAGCACAGGAAAGAGGAAAAAATGAAAAGGTGAGTTTAACTTTTAGCTGTCAAATTCTGTTCTCCAGAATTCCAGAGAATTCCTTAGAATCTTTTCACTTTCATTTTCTTTTCTTCTCTTGTTTCTTTTGTTTTTCCTGATCTCTTCAGTGGAGACAGGTTCACTAGTGAAACTAGTATGTCCTTAGCCCTCAGTAAAGGCTAAGTTGAGTCTTTTTTTTTCTGCTGTGGTCAGTTGAAACAGGTTTCCCAAAATTGTTTTTGATACTTCAGAAAGAGCAAAAAACCACAAACCAAAGAAACTTAACCACAAAAAAGCACCTCTACAAACAAACAAAAAGCATTCACCCACTTGCAAAATAACAATAGTTGAAAATAAACCAACCCCAAACGTATTTAAGTGCTAATATGTATGGCATACTTTGTTAGGAATCCTGCTTTATCCCTGCTAGTGACATTTTCCCCCTTGTTCATTCCTGTTAATTGTGCCCACCATAAACTGGGAGATGTGATGTGTTGTGCTGGTAACAAATGACCTCAGCAGAGGATAAACCTCTTGCATTACTTCATAGAAGCCATGCACACAGGTGAAGGATATGTCAGTAGAATTACTACGTGTTTTGTAACTTTTGGCTATATGCTCTTTTATATTAGTATGGAAGTGGCTTTGTAATGGTTGAAACACTACTCATGGGCATCTTGTTCACAGGTACAGAGAGGAAAATAAAGCTTTTGCTTGAAGTTGAACAAAATAGGTTGTAAAGTTAAATACATTGACAACCCCTCTTCAAGAGCTTATTTTTCCTCTTGACCTGTAATTTGTTACTTTGTTCTGTTTTTCTAGTCACAAACTGGAGGAAGAATTTGAGTGGCTGAAGAAATCTGAAGTCTTGTATTACACTGTAGAGAAAAAAGGAAATGTCAGTTCTCAGTTTAAACACCATAATCCTTGGAGCATGAAATGTCACCAGCAACAGTTACAGCGGATGAAGGAAAACGCAAAGCACCGAAATCAATACAGTATCCTTTCCTGAAAGTACCTCATAACAATGGAATGAGTAGGGCTCTGCCTCTTATTTTTTGAACATTCCAGATAAGAGTACAGAGCAGGCTTAACTGCACTCCCGAGAGACTCTCTGAAGCTGTGATTTATTTAGCATCTTTGAAGGGTTTGCCAGCACTTCCTAGAAATGCGCTTTTCCAGCACGTAGCAAGCTACCTAAGCTAGGAAGTTCAGAGAGCTGAATTAAAATCTTCACATTGTGGCTTAGTGGACATGTTTTACAGCATAGTGTGTTTGGTGTCTCCCACAAAAACAGTTTCTAGTGAGAGTTTTCAAAGGAGATGACTTCTGTCACTTTTTATTACTGTTTTGATATTGGTGATCTTAAAAGCCAGTGTGCTCTTCCTCTTTTCATCAGTTTCTTAAACAGAGAGGATGTTCCAGTGCCTGGAGTTTCTGCTTCTAGTAGCCTCTTTTTGATGAGCTTTAAGAAAAGTTGAATACAAACAGTCATGTAGGATTGCAGCATGAGGAACAAAAAACTGACTGAATCCATGAAGGCTGCAGCACGTTGGTTTTGTGCTGTGGAACAACTCCAGCAAACTCCACCCAGAGCATTCTGTCAAAAAAATGATCTTGTTGTAGGCTTGGATGCAATTGATACATCCTGCAAAAGCAGTAGTATCTAAATACTGAGGTAAAAAAATTTCTCAGTGTGAGGAGTTTCGGTGATGGATTACTGAAACATCTATGACTAATAAGTTATCAATTTGATAGGATTTTTTGGCTGGTGCCCTCACCATTTCACTAGATTATTATTCAGTTGCCTAAAAAGTGTGTGATATGTTTGGGACAGTAATAATACTGATATTTTAAAGTTGTAAAGATGATTTGAAACACTGCTTTTGCATGGTAATACACACAAAATCTTCACTTCCCACAGAAAAAAAAAGTCTCTTGCTAGACAGGAAATATATCATAATTCAAAGTTAGCTGATAATAATTCATAGTTATGAACATAATTCAAAGTTATGTTATATTTCTGTATAACTCTGATTGCTTTNTACAGAAAAGAAAAGTCTCTTGCTAGACAGGAAATATGTCATAATTCGAAGTTAGCTGACATGTTATATTTCTGTATAACTCTGATTGCTTTTGATTTTCACTTAATGTGGAAATTCACTAGTCTCTCTAGACTAGTAAAACTGGAACTGGCTTGAAACAGAGTGGGCATCTTTCATTTATGTAACTGTAATTTTTCCAGATTACTTTATACTAGGCATGTTTTGGATATGCTTGAAGTTAAGAGTGAGGCACTATAAAAATCTGTGGTAATGTTTTTAAAACCTATATTCCTCATTGTGAGGCTTGTTCCTTAACTGATCAGAATTCATTTTGCTGGAGAACCTGACGTCTCGCTACGAGGTTCCGTGCGTGCTGGACCTGAAGATGGGGACCCGGCAGCACGGCGACGACGCGTCCGAGGAGAAGAAGGCGAACCAGATCCGCAAGTGCCAGCAGAGCACCTCGGCCGTGATCGGAGTGCGCGTCTGCGGCATGCAGGTGAGAGCAGAGCTCGTCGCGGGTGGCCAACGGTCTTGCAGCTATTTCTGTTAGTGGAGGTTTGGGTTTATGTGGTCAGCTCACACGTTGTTACCCTTGAGCTGCTGTGCTTTGTTTCCTTCACAAAGGAGTGAGGGTTTTGAGTGTCGCTGATCAGTTGGAGGTGGCAGCAACCTGCAGGCCACGCTCTGCATCAGTGAGTGCAAGCTCTGAACACACAAACGGCCCTCCTGCACCATATCAGCAGTTCAAAACTGTTAAAACTACTGATTCAATTAACATTTCAGGATAGCACAGAGAGCAGTTAGAAGAGGGGCCAGTTATATGCATTGTGAATTAAGGATGTGGAAATTTGTAAAAATACTAAGAAGCAATCGGTTCTGTTCTGTAACTTTGAAAGTCACAGATCTTTCACTGCTTGAAGTAGACTTGTTGCAAAGTGCAGGCAAGAAGTGCTTGGTAAATGTGATAAGACTTGTTGCCAGATGAGGAGACATTGTGTGGACTTTCACCTGAGTTTTTTGTTTACTTGTTTCTGTATTCCTAGAGTGGCAAGTGGGAAACAACATGTTTGTGTTGGAGTTTTTTCCTGAAGCTTCTCTCCTCCTATCCAATAGATTCCAGGAATGCTAGCAGTGTTTGCTAGGACTTGTTCCACAGCAGGACTGTTGGCATGTGTGGTGTTCAGCTCACTGTTCAAATTCAGAGAAAAACATGAGGCAGAAATGAAAGTGTGGGAGCTGCATTTCTAACCACAGTGTGCTGGGATTTGAGCAGGGCATTGACCTGTGCTGGAAAACAGAGAAGAACTTTGGAAGCACCTGCAATCCTTTCTTGACCCAGATGTTTAGGCATTATTGAAGTTGTATAGACCACTCTCCTATGCCTTCCTGAAGGAAGGCATTTTTCTGCAGGAGCACCTCTGACTGCTTCAAATACAGATGATTATGGGGTACACCTTAGTTTTGTATAGGAATGTTTGCTGTCACTCAGATCTCAGCATGCTGAGAATCAGCTGGTACATCCTAGAGCAGAAGCAGGTAATGAGCTGAATGAGTGGCTGTGGTACAAGTTGTAGCTTGACTTTAGGGAAGCTGCAGCCAAGGTCTCCAGTCTCACTTAAAGTTCTCATTCTTACATTCTGGGTGGAAAAGCTCAAATCTAAACTGAGGGAATTTTCCACTTCCTCTGAGTTGCACAGGCGCTGCTGGATCAGTTGGTAGCAATTTCTATAATTGTGAAAGAGCAGTTTTAGAGATTAGTATGTCATCTTGTAAAAGTTTTAAGCAACATGCTTTTTTAGTTTTTAATTTTTTTGGTGTCAGTGTACCAGCAATTTTAACTATTCCTTTTTTTCTTGTGTTTGTATATGCAGGTCTACCAGGCAGGCACTGGCCAGCTGATGTTCATGAATAAATACCATGGAAGAAAGCTCTCAGTCCAAGGATTCAAAGAAGCACTTTACCAGTTCTTTCATAACGGCAAATACCTGCGCAGGGAACTCTTTGAGTCCGTTATTAAAAAACTTACTGAACTCAAGTCTGTGCTGGAGAAACAGGAGTCCTATCGCTTCTATTCAAGCTCCTTGCTGATCATCTATGATGGAAAGGAGAGGCAGGAAGTTGCCGTTGACTCGGATCCAGAGGACCTAGAGGACCTTTCAGAGGAATCTTCAGATGAGTCGGCAGGAGCCTATGCCTACAAACCAACTGCCAGTACTGTCGATGTCCGCATGATAGACTTTGCCCACACAACCTGCAAGTACTATGGAGAAGATAGTGTGGTGCACGAGGGCCAGGACACGGGTTACGTTTTTGGACTCCAGAATTTAATAGATATTATTAAAGAAATAAGAGACGAAAGTAGTGAATAAACAGTGTGAATGCACATCAGTAGAAAGCACTATTGTGACTCTTTGTATTCCAAAATTATTGGCCACTTTCTGGTGGTAGGAATCTTTGCAGGCTCTGCAGGGATAATCCTGTCAGAGTCAGACTTGTTCAGAGGGCATTTACTTACATTGGTGCTGGACCTAGCACTGGCAAAACTTGGTATCCTTATTTATTTTAACTTTCTTAAACATTCCATATTTGATTACTCAGATACCTCTGTTATCCCTGTGTGTATATGTTCCAATAAAATTCTTTTTGTTCGTTGTAAGTGATGCTTCCGTTGTTGCTGGTGACTGAGGAGGAGATGAAGCTCAGATCTCTGGTCTCTGGTGTAATGCAGAAGCATCATATGAACAGCAAGGTTTACCTGCCTCTTGAGACCACCTGTGGGATAGCACGTCTGTCCTGGGCCTCCTGTCAAGAGTGATGAGCAAGCCCAGCAGAGCCACTGAGCTGGCAGGGCCCAGCACCTGCCCTTTGAGGAGAGGCTGGGACAACAGGGCCTGCATAGATGGGGTAAAGACAGCTTCCAAGAGGCCTCCAAAGGTCCCTTCCAGCCAGAATGAGGACTCATCAGTGAGAACTTCCTCTTGAAATCAACAACCTATTTCTTGTTTCTGGGTCTTGTAACTAGGTCTTATGTATCTAGAAGGAGGCTGTGTAACCTCTTTCTAGAGAGCTATAGATGTTATTGAACCTAAGCTGAGGCATAATGTGTAAAACTTGTACAGGAATAGCTGCAACAGTAGCAACAAGGGCAGAGCTGCCAGGCTTGAAAAGAACCTTAAGCAGCTTAAAATCTTACTTGGGACAAACTGACAGGAAGGAAACATCAGAAAGTGAGAGGGTAGTGAGTAACTGAAATAACAGAGTAAGTAAACCAACGGTTCTGTAACAAGAAGCATTTATCTAAGCATTTTTAGATACAGGACTTCTCCCCTTGATAGGTTTGTACGTCATCATGATAGTGCAAGAGAAAAAATGGGTGTGGAAGTGCTGAGGTAGGAGTGGGAAAGTTCTTGTTACAGATAATCAGAATGAAGTAGTCAGTTTGTGCAGAAGAGTCAGGTGAATCATCTCCCTGGCCCATACTTTGCCTGCAGGCTTGCTTAGGAGAGGAGAGGCGGGATGTGACAGCAAGGCTGCAAATCTGCTTGTGGAAAGTCACCCTCTTCAGCTGGCTGTAGCCCTGTAGCTTCAGTTTGATATTCCCCAGCAGTTGCTATCAAGTTCTCCTGATCAAAGTCTATCTGATGGCTCTCCTGTGCTCCTTTGTACTTTTTAAAGAAGTTTTTAACCTTTGCTTGTACATGAGTTTGTGAGTGGGCTTTTATTGTTTGGATTTTGTTTGGGTTTGTGTTGTTCCACAGTGTTCAGGCACCAACTGATGTTGGGTTTAAACATGTATTTTTAGATCTCTCAGTCACCTCAGTATTTTATGCCAGTACATGGGCTGTTGTTTCTGGAGCTGGGCTTGTCCAGCATGAGCAGGCTCTGTGTTGCTTCTGGGTGAGACTCCAGTGGTGAGTGCAGCTGACAGGGCCCTGTGAACCACTCCTGACACTGGCTGCAAAAGCCCTTGGGCAAGAGGGGAGGATGAGGCTACTTATTCTTGGCATCTCAACTGCAAAATACCTTCAGAATTGATGAGCAGCACTCCTGCCTGTTGTTCCCAAGATGCATCCAGCACAAGGAGAGGGGTAATGGCTGCAAGGTGATCTTTCCTTTTCAGTTCTCCAGTTTAGGATGTGATGTCCTCTGCTAATGAGCTAACGATGAGTCTCTTGGCAGGCACTGTAGTCCCCACCATTGCTGCTACTTATGAATAAGCCTCCCTGTGCAGATTCATCTGATACACGGTTTGACTTTGTCGTCTGAAATTAGCAGGGATAAAGTCCCCTAATGTACTTGTGTTACGTAGGAACTCTGGAAGGAATTCATGAAATCCGATGAGAACAATCACATTTGCTCTGATGCAAGCTGCCTCCAGAACAAGCTGCAGACACGGCCCTGGGTGCGGGCAGGGAGCTGCAGAAACACTGCCAGCAGGGTAAGCTCAGCTAGACGTGGTTTCACCAGTGTGGTGTCAGCAGCCAGACCTGGAGCACTGGGGAGCCCGTACAGAATAACAGCAAACCCTCAGGTGCAATTGGTGCTGCTGCAGGAAGGTGGAGGGACCTGTGGGCTGAGGCCAGCACTGCTAAAATCCTTTTGTCAATATTGTCTGAGGATTAAGAGATGCTGAGCCAGGGCTCCACAGCAACGAGGTGGTTGGGAGCTTCCTGGGCTGCAGCAGCTGGGAGGGAGGGAGCAGGAACAGAGAAGACCTTTTTCATTAGTTACCTTGAGTTATGTAACAGCAAAACATCAGGAGGAAAAATCCCTTCCTTGCACCACATCCTTGAAGGTTAAAAAAGGAGCAACCCCTGTGAAAGTGCCTGTAAATTGGATACTATCTTGCAAATTTCAAGAGCAGGTTGCTTTTCCTTCCATGATCTGCACACATCCCTCCGAGCAATTCCTTATTTGTAGAAAGGCAATTGTGTAACTGCCAGCATGCTGGGGTGGGAATGGGGTTCCCACAATCCCTGTAAATGGCTCTCCAGCCCTGTGCCTGGGTTTCTTGGAAGACACAAATGAGATGAGCAGGGGTTGGGGTGGCTGTTTGTGGCCACCTGCGTGTTGGACCACGGCAAAGGACAGAGTGGTGGAATAGTGGGAGAGCAGCAGTTGCTCTTGGGAATAGACTCAAGGGTTTTTTTTGTTTGTGTGCATGCTCTGAACATGGCTCCCCACAGCTCTGGTCCTCCCTGGACTGTGAGCTTCCCTGTGTGTTGGTTGTGCCAGCAAGAGCACTGGGAAGGGGCAGCTGGGCTGATTCCCTCATGTGTCCTGGGGGGCCCTGCGCCATGGGAGAGGCACCTCCACAGAGCAGCCCTGCTGCTGGGGTGGGGAACAGGAGCTGGAACAGCCTGTGCCCTGGCACGGAGCCCCCATTCTGTAATTTCTGCAGCCTCTGCTCTGTGGAGGACAATGCTGAGCGCACGTCCCTGTTCCTCAAGGCTCCCCTGTGTCTGGTCTCCTCCCTGTCTGCTTCCTGATGCTTGGAGAAGACCCACCTTTTCCTGCCAGCCCTGCCCTAGCAGGACTATTGACCAGGGTGGCTGCAGTGTGCTGGGTCTGACCCTGCACGGGTGGTTTTGCAGGGGCTGGGTGAGAAGACAGCATGTGGTCCAGCCTGGCTAGGTCCAGGCCCCTAGGTACCTGCTCCTGCTTTCCTATGGCTGCCCCTGGAGGATGCTGCACCAGGCCCAGGCTTGTGGAGAGCTTGCCTTACATAAATAGGTCACTTCTAGCCCAAAACTGGGGTGGCTGATGGGAATTGCCATGCATCAGCTGGCTAGAGATGAAACACATTCCTGCAGCTGGCACCAGTTTTTCCAGTGAATTGAGCTCTGCTTTGCTGGCAGGGCACTGGGGACTGAGGTGGGGGTGAGTGGTGCTCTGTGGGCCTGCCAGGATCTTTTGGTAGGTAGCCTCCCTGGCACTGGGGTTGGGCAGGGCAGAAGCAAGAAGAGGCAGGGGACAGCCCCTGGCCTTGCTGGAGGAGAGGGCATCTTTGTCCCTGCACTGTCCCCATCCTGTGCTGCTGCCTCTTGAGTAGCTGCTGGACTTCTTCCCCTGAGCTGGGCCTGTGCCAGTGGGGAGGGACACACAAATGCCTTCTATGGAGCGAGAACAAAGTATTTCCTTGTTGCCAAGCAGTGACATCTCACAGGGCAGCAGCCCGAAGTTGCTGTGCTCCCTTCCCAGGGAAGAATGGTTCACTCTGTGGCCCTGGGCCTGCAAAGGGCTCAGACCCGAGCCACTGGGGACAAGGTGGTTCTCAGCACACAGGGGCACAGGGACCCTGTGCCCTGATGCCTCTGGGGCACCCACTGCTGGAGACAGCGGGTGCTGAGTGTGGCCCAGCAGCTGTGCCTTCCCTGTTTCTGATGGTGGTGGGCTTAAGTTACTTTAACTGGAGACTAACAAAACTGGAGATGCTGTAGTGGGGCTGGGGGCCACTGTCTGTCCATCCTGTGCATGGATCTGTCCTTGGCACAGGGTGAGGGTCCTGCATGGCTCTGTGGCCATCTGCAATGGTGCCTAAGCCTTGGAGTCATGTAGGGCAGGGCAGAGGGGACAGGGAATGAATGGCTTGTGTCCCTGTCTGGGAACAAAGCCACCTTCCTTCAATGGTATGGAAATGAGGGTTGGTTAAAGGGCCTCCCCCAGCCCTCTGTTGCCTGGCCTTTGTTCAAAGCTTGTAACTCAAGACACCTGAATGAAAGCAGACCAAACCCTGGAGAAAGCCCCCACCAGCAGAGCACCGTGTTCCATTAGCGGGGATCCCCATCCCAGCACCCCTCACCTGCTCACCAGGGCCTGCTGCACCCACCCACCAGCCCAGGGCTTCTCCTCATGGAAAGGATGTAAACAGGGCTGTGGTCCCTGTCCCTCCTGCCCCACAAACCATATGGCCAGCAAAGGGTAACCCTTGGAAACAGCCTCACATGGTGGAGGCTGCTGCCTGCCATGCTGGGCTGCCAGCTCCAGATGAGGTGATGGCTCTGTCTTCTCTTTCTTGAGTTTGCACCATAGCAGTGTTCCCATCAGCTCAGCAGTGACAGACTGCATTGGCCCCATGGAGCCTTTTCAATTTCTCCTTGAAAGAGAAGCAGAGGAGTTCCTGCAGCCCGCAGAGGCAGGATCCACTGCTGCACCCCAGGCAACCCCTTGTTTTGCAGCTCTTCCCACATGCAACAAGAAAAGGACATGAGCAGGGTGGTGTTGGGCAAGGCAGCATTGGTCTGCTTGGAGACAGACGTGAAGCCAGGAGTGTCCTTCACCCAGCAGCCCTGCAGCTGGAAGGACAGCCTGCTGAGCCCAGGGAGTGGTGTTCCTTCTGCCAAGCACCTTACCCCTGTGCCCCACTTCCCTCAGCCTCCAAATGCCTTCTGTCTGGCTATTGGGTTGGTGGCAGAGAAAGTGGCACTGTCCTGAGCCACTGTTTTCTGCAGCATGGCATTGGAGCCTGCAGAGCTGCCCTGGCAGGGAGAGCTGGGAAGGAGCAGGGCCGGCCCACAGAGTGCGTGGGTTGGCAAGGGGCTCATCAGGTCTGGACACGAGCAGAGTTTAACAAAGAACAGGGAGCTGTAGTGTGAAGCCAAAGACCTTGTTTTCCTCAAGAGAAGCTACAGGGCAGGCTAGGCTGTGTGCTGCTCCCCGTGTAACCTGCAGCGCCTCAATCCTTCCCGCAGCATCCCCCGGCCCCCCCTCCACCACCCCTCAACTCTCCCGACCTTCTGTCTTCTTCGTTTCTAGGAAGTGCAGCTGTTGGCAGGCACTGGCTGCTCCTTCCTCCGGCCACAGAAGGGGTCTGGGCCCCAGCCAGCCCCGGCTTTGTGCAGGACTCGTTGCGCAAGGAGCCCTGCGGGCACCTCGGCCCGGCAGGCAGGCGGAACAGAGCGCTCCCAGAGCCACCCCCTGCCCCGGCAGCTTCGGCTTCTCCACATGTGCTCTACGGGGAAGCGGCCTTCAAAAGAGCAGCGCCTCGCGGGTGTTTTCGGCTCAGCACGGAGCTCTGTGTTCCTTGCAAGAGGCAGGAGCAGGGCTTGCTCCTGCCCAGCGGAGCACCCTTCCCAAATTGCTGGCAGGCAGCACAGGTTTGGGGGCTTCTCCCATAAGGGAGTCAATGTAGTTGGAGAGGTGAGATCTTCTGGAAGCGATACTGATGTATGCAATTCGAGGGTCCTATCTACAGCCTTTTAGTGAGGTTTTCCAGGAGGTAGGGCCATCAGGACACTGGGAAATAAGGACATGCCTGGCCATCCTGGCCTTGGACACCCTCAGCCCCTGCAGGACACACTGAAGACACTGTCCCCAGAGCTGTGGGCTTGGGGTCCTCACAACACCTCACATCCCTGACTTTTCACCCAGAGAGGGCTGGTGGGAGTGCAATAATATTTGTATACCTAAAAGTAGAGCGATTGATCCCACTGCTGTTTTGCAACGTGTTGACGAGCAGACGGTGCAGAATTATATAAGTGTATGTGGAGCTGGCAAGTTTGTGTTCCAATCATATGAGTGCTGTTGTGCAACACTTCCCCTCCACAGCTCTGGAGGAAAACAGGAGTGTGGGGGCTGCCACGCATGCACTGAGCCCTTCACGGCTTACAGTGATCCCAGTCTCCCAAGGCTCTGAGGGCAAGGGATGCCAAGTATTATTTTCTCGAGGTCTCAAGTTCAGCTTTAAAAGTCACCTGCGAGTGACGCAGCAGGATCCTTGTTCGTTGCCCCTCCCTGTCCAATATAAATCATCCGGCACTTGCAATTCAGAGCCGATTCCTCAGCAGCAGGAATTTGTCCTGGGCTCTGCATTCTACCCAGATGCAGAAGAAGGGGGCCTTTACAGAGGAAATCCTTCCCAGCCACTGTCTGGGAGAGCTGGGATGCTGTGCTGAGCACAGGAAGAGACTGGGGTGCTGCTGCTGCTGTGCACGTGGGAAGTGGTTGGTGGGTGCCTGCATCCCCCTCAGCTGCCCCTGCCTGCCAGCACAGCCTGTGCTGCCGACTTCGTGGAAACAAAGCGCCGTTATTCCAGCACAAACAGCTGGGTTTGTGCCAGGGAATGGCCAGGGCTCACCTGGAGTGGGGACACAGCGGCAGGGTGAACACCGCAGCCAAACCGGGCAGGGGACGGGCAAGCAGAGAATCCTCTTCCTGTGGCATATGGATGACTCCACAAGTGGGAATGTTTTCTCTCCTGCAGTGGCGATCCCTGGCTGCCCAGCTCTTGCCCACCATCATGCTGTTCCCTGCTGGGCATTTGGAAGGGACCATGACCAGGCAGGAGGTCCAGACCTGAAGGGCTCCTGAAGGATTCAGCCCTGATTACATCTCACAGTTCACAGTTAAAGCACCCCACTGTTTTTTCAGCCTGAGTGTGCCCAGCTCCAGCTCACCGCAGTGATTCCTGGTACTCACTGCAGTGGGGGAGTCTAGGCAACCGCTCACTCCCACTCCATCCTCCATCCCTGCGTAACCAGGATCAGAATGAATATCTCACTGCCAGTGCTGGGAAAAGTGAGGGCCTGGGTGGGCTGCACTGGGAGCAGGCAGGGGGCTGTGGCCGCTGCAAGCCAGGTTTTTATTGTATTACCACTGGTTAGATTGGGCTGTGAATGGTTTCTGGATGAGTTAAATCCCCCTGTGACTGTGAGCAGGGATCTGTGGACTGTTCCATCTCTGCATTCCTGCATCCCGGCAGGATGGCAGGGGTGGGCAGGGTGGGTGAGGGGTGGCTTTGTGGTGGGCTTGGCTGCAGGAGTATATACCAGTCCCACTGGGGTGCTGTAACCAGGTGCCTGCCCACCCTGCTCCTAGGCTGTCTGTGCTGGCTTTGTCAGGTGGAAAATTTGTCTTGTTCCTAGGGCAGCATGGAGAAAGCCCTGTCTGGGGAAGAGGGAGGGGGCATCATGCCATGCAGGGCTCTCACCCACTCCCCCAGGACAGCGAGAAGGGCTCAGATCCCTGGGCAGCAGGGATCAAGGGAAGCTGTTGATGCCTTCGGGAGGTGGGGCAGCCTGCAGGGGTCTTGGGCTACTTGGAGTAGTGTCCCAAAGGGTTGTTCTCCTGGAATTGGGCAAGGTGATGAATGGGGCTGAGGCCTGCTGTGTCTTCGTGGAGAGCCCCAGGCCTGATGGGCTGTGTCCCACGTCCCCACGGCCACGTGCCAGGTCACTGTGTCCGCTGCGGGTCAGAGCCAGCCCTGGTCGTGCCCCGATCCCTGCTGGGTGAGTGGTGGGGAACGGGACCGGCCCAGGGGAGCTCGCCGGGGGAAGCCCTGGTGGCACCCAGGTGGGGCTGGTGGGCACACAAGGACTTCGGGGACTCAGTGGTACCGGGTGCTCCAACAGGGCATTCCGAGAGGAGGGGCTGCTGGGGGACACTGGCCGGGACGGGCGGATTTAGGGGGGAAGCGATGTGCCTGGGGCCAGCTGGGCCACGGCGGGCGACAGAGGGGCCAGGCGGGTGGGCGACGGGCGGTAGGCGGGGGCAATGAGCCCAGAACCGGCAGTGACCCCGGCAAGTGTGCGATTGAGGAGGGGCACGAATGGGCCGGTGCCGGGGAAGCGCCCGTGCTCAATGGATCCTGCCAATGGCCCCTCGGGGGTCGGTGCCGCGGTCGGTGCCGCGGTGGGTGCCGGGGTCGGTGCCGCGGTCGCTGCCGCGGTCGGTGCCGGGCTCGGTGCCGGGGTCGGTGCCGCNACCGGGCCCTGTACAGCTTCCGCTCGGCCGAGCCCAACTCGCTGCCCTTCGCTGCCGGAGAGACCTTCCTGCTGCTGGAGCGCAGCAACCAGCACTGGTGGCTCGTCACCCGCGCGGGCTCTGGCGAGACGGGCTACGCGCCGGCCTCCTACCTCCAGCGGCTGCAGGTGGGCCGGGCCGGGCCGGGCCGGGCGGGGGCGGCTCTGCCGCCGGTCCCGGGGCTGGGCGGCGCTGCCCTGGCCCCTCGTAGGCAGCGGGGCTTTCCTGGCTGTCCCGGGCTGGGTTTGTGCCGGGGCGGTGGCAGAGCACAGCCCGCTGCTCGGAGCAGCCCAGCCCCAGCCGCTCCTGTCCCTCGCGTGTCTTCTCCCGGAGCCGCTGGCCCGGCTGGGGAAACGGGTGTGAGATTCCTGTGGCCCTGGCTGCCCCTGCAGTGTCTGCGGCAGGCGGGAACAGCCTGGGACACCGTGGGATGGGAATCCCGTGGTGGCAGGGAGGCAGGAGACAGCTGCCGTGGTGTCAGGTTTGGGGAGCTCCAGCCCTGCGGGTCAGGGACAAAGTGGGAGCTCAGGAGGCTCATCCGGAGGGAGGGGGCTGGATTCGGATCTCCAGGGCCTGAAAGCCTGATGGGCTGTTCACTCCTGCAATACTGGGAGAGGAAGATAGGAAAATCCCAGGGAGATGCTGAGGGGGCTTCTCCCCGGAGTAAACATGATTACAGGTGAACTGGAGTCTCCTGGCCAGCAGCCGTGGTTGGTGTAAGTTAGTAGCGCTCCTATGGCCATCTCCGTGCTGGCTGTTCAGCCTGGGGGCTCCGTGTGTGCGAGGACAGTGAGGGGTGATTGTCCCCCTTCCACTGGCACAGCACAACACCCACAGCACACCCCTGCTGTCCTGGGGGCCAGGAGAAGCCATGGCAGCACTGACAGCCAAGTTGGTGATACCAGGAATTGCCCAAGGTCCGAGTGTCTGCTGTGGCCCTAGCTGGGGTCAGAGGATGGAGTGCACCTTTTGCTGCTGGGGTGTGAGCACTGTGCCATGCAAGTGTCATGGCAAAGAGGTTGCATGTGGCTTGTACAGTGCAGGGGCTGCTTAGTGGAGGCTTCTGAGGGAAAACATGGCTTCTAAAATTAAAATAGGCATTTCATATAGAATTAACTCATGGGGGCTTTTGTACTTATGGCCACAGGATAGCTGTGGGACCTGGATGCTGAGGACTTTTTGCATCGGTGAATGGGTAACTGCACAGAAATGCATGTGAATGTTACAAAGGGGCCTTTTGGTGTCTGTCTGAAAATGGTGACAACCCTCTTTATTTTAGTGTGCTGCTGCTGCTCCTTCAGATGCCGTTGAATTTCTGATTAGCAGTAACTCAGGCTGTAAGTAAGTGTGGGTGTGGGCTTTGCAGAACACTCCAGTGAGACAAGCATTAACAGGAGAGTGTGTATGTGTGTTAGGGCAACACCAGGTCCTGATGGCCACTTGGTCCATCCATCCTGTGAAGCTGGGGCTCTTCTGCAGCCTGGCAGGATGGCCTGATGGAAGGGGGCATCTTGTGGCTCAATAAGCCCTTAATAAGCTCTTTACAGGAGCTATTTAGTTACAGAGCAAAGACCTTATTAACTGCTAGATTTTAAAACCCCACAGTGGCATAGCTCCAGGTTGCTGCTCATGAGTTTCCTCTCTGCAGTCTCTTGCTTCATTTGCTTGTGTGGCATGACGTCTTCTCACTGCTGTGGGTGCAGGAGCCTTCTCCTAGGCTGCTCACTCATACCAATTTTTCTTGCAGGTGCCTTGCTAGTATGCATCTCAAAATCTTACAGGAAAAGTATTCATTTCTAACATTATATTTTGCTACAGCCTCAACACAGCTTGCAGCCTGCCAGGCTAACTCCTGACATGTTGGTAATGCACTGATATTAAAGCAGCATTGCTGATGACTTTGTGAGCATTCCTTCTAGTTTAGCTGCAACTTTCCCAAATGCCTTTAGACCTTGTTGCAGGAAACAGAGTCTTCCCTGCATCTGCTCATCTGTGTTTTGTCCATTACATTTCCAGCACCTGAATTTGTTGATGATGTGTGGAGCAGCAGGATCTAATTTGCTGCTCTGCAGATGCAGTCATCCTGTGTGTCTGTGACTGAGTTTCTGTTGTTGCATCTTGCCAGCTCTGGGGAGATGATGTGAAGTCAAAACATGTGTTTATTCATGGCAGAAAGCATCTGCTCACTGAGACTGTGCTCGAGACTGTTTGCTCAATGTCCAGGAGGAGTGCAAACATTCTGTCACCCAGTTTTGGTTTAATAAGGGCACAGAGACTAATTAGTGACAGCGGTTTGGGAGGTCATTAATGCTGCCCCAATCACAGCAGGGAGAAGCACCGCTACCGATTGGTGTTAGCAGGGAGAGAGCGTGGCCAACAGGAGTCACCATTGTAAAGGTAAGCTTGGCCTTCCTCAGCAGTGCAGTTAGGCTCCAGGTGAGCAATAGGTTGGGGAATAGCCACAGCCCCTCACAGCAACCTGCTGAGAGGATGCTCACGAGGGAGGATTGGGCTGCTCTTGCAGCTTGGTCTATTAGGAACATCAGTTTTCTTCTGAGCTCCTCATGCGTTTCAGGGTTTGTTTGTTTTTTTCTCAGCTTTCATAGATATGGGATATTGATGCCTTGGTTTCTCTAAAAGAAAAAAAAAATAATTCCCAGTTATTTTTTAATGCTTATTTTTGTCTGATGTCTTTTTGCAGGATTTTGTATTGAAATCCTTGTGGCTCAGTAGTGCTGTTAAAGGAGAGTTAGTTGTAGGGGGTGGTAAAAGCTCCACCAACAAATCCTTCTTAGAATGCCCCTAAGAAACAAGTTGGGGCCCAGCCAGAGCACCAGGAGGTCCAGATGATGTGAAGTTAATTTGAGTCAATTAGAAACACCCAACTTCAGCTGATATTCCTGCTGATTTTACTCTTCTGTAGTTCCCTTTTAGCTCGTGTTTGGGTTATTAAGAGTCATTTCAAGCCAAGTGCCATTCTGGGGTAGATGCTGAGGCCGTAAAGCTGCGAGAGGGGAGGACTGGGCTGTGCTGCTGAATGGGGCAGCGTGTGGACCGCACACAGAGAGACTTGCTTGTTGAAACAGTGGCCTCACACGTGGCTTTGCCCTGGCTGAGCATGCCCTTGGAGATCTTGGGAGGCCTTGACTCCAGCAGGCATTACAGTGCCCAGCAAGGTCATGTACTCAGGGGCTGTGGGTGCTGCTGCCAGACAAATGAAAACATGTACCTAGCACTGTGCTGGTGACAGCGTGAGAGTAGTGGCCTCCAGCTACTGGTGGAGCAAGAGGTGTGCTAATATCTAATGCCAGGTGAATACTGCTGCAGCAAAGCTGTCTGCTCAAGTGCCAGGCCTTCCTGTTGAACGGCAAGGTGCCCGTCAGCATGAGGTTGGTCTTTTGTCTCCAGCTGTGTGCTGATGCTTAAGTGATGTATGAGTGGCAGAAAAATGTGGAGATTAAAATGAAGCTTAGGGTGTCCTCTGGAGTCAGGCAGTCACTCCAGAAGAGTGGCTTTTCAAAGCTTTATGTGCAGCTGTAAAACATTCAATTTGGAAAACTTGCTTAGGCATAGGAGGTTCACTCAGTGTCAGGAAGGGACAAATGCCAAGTCTAGCAAATAATAGAATTCCTTCCTGTGGGATAAATAGCTCTATGTTTCTATTATTATGATGGAACCTGGAATTTTGTGATGTGAATGTGGAGTTATTCCAGCTCTGGATGAAGATTTCAGGCTGTGGCACGGCAGCACCAGAAGCACAGAGGGAGTGGCTGTCCTGCAGGATGCTGAGTGACACTTGGCCTGCCAGGAAAGCTGATCTGCTCTGCTCCTGGCAGGACAGGGGCTGGCTGTGGTGGTTTGCTCCTGCTGTGGGACCCACACCCAGGAGCAGCAGGGCTGCTTCAGCTCTCAGCTTCACCAGGCACCACAACCGATCTCATCTAGTGTCTGCACCCACCCAGGCTGCATTGCCTGTCAATTAAAGTGTTAACATTAAATGCCAGGAGGGGAATGGCAGCTTTAAAATGCTCTATTGGTAAATGTCAGGGGTGCAAAAATAAGTGCTAAGTTGCAGGGAGATGTTTCCTGATGAAGTGGGAATGGTTTAGCCTGCTGGCTGTTACAAATTAGCTGTTCAGCTGTATTAAGCCATTAGGAAACAGCTTTGAAATTATTATTAATATCCTATTCAAAATTACCTTAAATTTATTTGGAATAGCTGAAAAATTGTTTGTAATGTGGATTTTGAGTCTCTGTTCGTGCTTTCACATTGTACTTCTGGAGGAGCAAGGAAAGGTCTGTTTGGGTGCAAAGGTGTGTATGCTGATGGCCAAGAAGCTTTGGACTGTCTGGTGAGAAAATGGAGCCAAGCAAAGAGTGTAACAGGCATTTTGAGGATGCCTTGGATTGCTGTTTGCAGTATCTTTTTCTACAAGAATAAACAGACGTGATAAAAATAAGAGACTGCTTTGTGCAGCCTAGCAACAACTAAAATTCTCCTGCAGCACGAGCGAGTGCATAGCAGCAGAGTACAGGTAGTCCTGACCAGGCAGGCACAGGAGTGGTGTGTCACCTCCCCAGCTGCAAAGAAGACAGGTTTCTGTGAGGGAGTGAAATTTGAGCACTCTCTGTTTACCCAAACCCTTCTGCCCTATTTCTTGTTGTAGCATTGACCTGGGTTTAGGACTGGAATTGTGTGGTGCAGAGTCAGGTAGTGTAGGAGCTGCCTTTCCTTGCAGACCAGGGCATGCCAGGGTTCAGAGTGTGGGTCTTACAGCTCATGGCCACTCCTCCAGCCTGATCCCACACCCTACACCCAGCCCTGCTGTCCAGCCTTCCCCTAAGCTGCCTCTGCTCTTGTCAGCCCCACTCTCAGTTAATTCAGTTCACTGGCTTACTGGAAAACTCCTTGTTTGTAATTGTGTTGCTTCTCTGCCAGGCTCACATGTGCATTGGTTCAGGGATGGAGCAGCATGTGCCAAGGCTGGTGCTGTGTAGGATCACTGTGGCAGCTCAGGTAATGTCAAACCTTCCATGCTGCCATGGAGACAATGATGGTTGTGGAACACAGAATCGTAGAATAGCTTGATTTGGGAGGGACTTTAAAGATCATCGAGTTCCAGCTCCCCAGTTGGTTCTACATTGTCAATCACAAAATAGTTTGGGTTGGAAGGGACCTCTGGAGATCATACATTCCAACGCCCTGCAAAGGCAGGGCCAGCTAGAGCAGGTGACACACAAACATGCCCAGGTGGGTTTTGAATGTCTCCAGAGAGGGAGATTACAACCTCCCTGGGCTTGCTGGAAACTGAGTTTTGGCAATTGTTCTTTGCTGTAAGAGTTTCTCTCCATCTGCTTAAAATCCAGCTTTAAACTTGGTGCTCCTGACCCTTGGCAGAGTTGCTGTTGTTGTTCCTGAACAGGTGGTGATTGTACAGACTGTTGTACGGACTGTCCCCTGCGCTGGAGCCTGCAGCGTTATTTGTCATCTGCAGGTTTGACAGAGCTTTCAATGGGCGTGAGAGCTTAATTGCAATACTCACACAGATCCTGAGTAAGTGCTTAGGCTAAAAATAAAGTTTTATTTTGGAGAATGAGCAGCTGGTAGTGCTTTGTAGCTGAGGCTGCGTTTCTTGACACATGCAAGAAAGTGAAAGAACGAAGCATTTTTCTCTGGGGTCTCACCATAGCAGAGATGCTGTTGTGTCAGAACTGCTCGTGCTTTGAGATGAAGTTTTATTCTTGAGACTAAATTACACAGTCAAGGGAATTATAGCCATTTCTAATTACTGTAGCTAAACACTTGAAATTTTAGCCAGATCTACAATCTTTCACGGTCCAGAATGATTAAAGTAGAGCAATGGTAATGATCTTTAGTCTTGGCTGTGAAGACATGTTCTTCTCACTTTTACTCCAATTAAAAATAGTTAGGCTTTTTGATACCAGATAAAATTTGTCTTTGTGGCCTGGACATCCAGGTATGAGCAACATTGGTGGTGTGGTCTTACCACTCCTGTGTCATGGGTGGAGTGACACTGGTGGATGCATGGATGGCTCTGTTGGGCTGGAAATATTAAGTCTGTTTCAGGGTTGAACAACATGAAGGCTGCTTTGGTCAGAAGTGATCAGGACATGTCTGAGAGTCCATGTCCACTCTTAAGCAATGTGGCTGCAGCTCTCTTTGCCTTGGAGGAAGGGTGAGGTGAGGGGGCAGACTGGAAACAGGAAATATGCCATTTGCTTCCCAGCCTTTGAAGAGGCACTTGCCCAGAGCAGACAGACACAGATTGGTTCCCAACTTCCCTGTGGGGTCATAGTATCTGCCAGGTCATTTGCACCTCTGCTTTCTAGTGCTGGGCTGTGAGCATTTCACAGTGTTGCACAGGTGATCACCTGCTCTTACCTTGCAATTTTACTGATCAAATCTGTGATTTTTTAAAATTTTTTTTTTTTGGCCTACTGTATGGCTTTTGAATGCTTTTCATCAGGAGAAGATGGCTAGACTTTCTTTCCTTGTTTACATCTGGATGATGATGAGCTTTTTATTGCAAAGGGAAGAACTGCCAGCTTTGAACTAGGAACATCCTGCTCTGTTTGTGCTTCTGCATCACTTTTCACAATCCCAGTCTTATGTTTCCTTTGAGGATTTCCAGCATCCCATCAGGTGAACTCTTATTAGAAAAAACAAACACAAACTGCAAAAAAAAACAGAGGAGAGATTTGTATTGAAAGAAATATGAAACCAATAAACCAGAAGGTTCATGGAAATTGATTTTCTTGAGATTGTTGCTCTGTGTGAAGTACAGAGGGAGCAAGACACTGAAGAGCAGGGAGGAATTAATGTTGCTTGTCCTTGGAGAAAAATGAACTCTGTTAGTGATGATAGGAAAACAATGTGAAGAGTCCTCCTTCTTGCAAGAGAAGAGTAACCTCCATGCTTGGGGCAGCCTCTAAACGAAAGGCTTTGACAAAAGCAGAGTATATCTTGGTCACTGGCTGACCTAAGAAGATCCCTTGCAAGGTCTTGGGCATATTAATGCCCATGGGGGAGGTCAAATCCCACGGTGTAAAGTGGATATTTACATCTGTCAATGGTTGAAACATGAAAAACAGCTGAACCTGTCTTTTGAGGAGACCCCTGGCTCTGGAGCAGAAGCAGCCTCCTTTTTATTCTGTTCCTTTTGTATTTCAGAAGTACATAAAAACAAACAGAGTTTATAAGAGCATCCAAGATTTACTCTCTCATGAACAATTTAAACTTTGTCGTTCTTAGACAGGATTATGTATTCAGTGTGTGAGCTGTCAGCCTGGGCATTGGAAGAAGTATGAATTCCAGAAGGGTTTTATAAGGAGGGAAGTACAAGCAGCCTTAGTATGCAATTATAGCATTGGATGGTCTGCAAGAAAATTAGACTTCAAAATACTAACATTCTACATGGCCACTGCCATAACCAAAATTTTTCAAGACACAGGTTCTAACAGAGCTCTGTGTTCAGAGATTTTTAAATTAAAATGCACGTGCATTGTGTTTCTTCCTGAGACAAAACTTAAATTGAGGCTTTCATCTTGGCCATATCAGTAAGAGTTGACTCAATTTATTTCACTAAAGAAGTGTATTTCTGTGCAGGCTTGCAGGGGCTGTGAGGGCTGGAAGTGTTTGGTGTTGGACTGGGGAATCAGCTGGTCCTGCAGGGCTGGTGATCTCTGTCTCCCAGAGTTGCTGTTGCTGTGTGATGGACGCCAGCTTCTAATGGGAAGGAGGTCTTGTTTCTAGGGCTGACACTCTCCAGAGGGAAGTGGGTGCTGGCATCCTGGAGGACCCCAATTTGTGCTTTTTCTGTGAGTTGGCACCTGGATCTGAAAAATCCTTGTTGTATTTAGAGGAAAAATTCTCATTTGAAATGGCAGTTCACTGGAAATTCTTTCTGTGGACCCAGACTGACCTCATTGCCTCAGGTCTGAGTTGCAGAAGGAATTGTGGGTCCTGGTCCTGCTTCTGGAGGAGCATCACTTTGCTTCCCCAGCCAGTGGCTCACAAATCAAATTTTGACCTTTAAAAGAGGGTCTTGTCAAACCTAATTTGTCTTGACTTTTTATCACATGGCAAAACCTTTGATTTTAAAACCAGGGTTTTGAAGCTTGTCATGTGAGAAGCGGAACAGAAAACGCAATCCCTGACTGCAGCTGTTTGTCTTTGCTCCCCTTCAGCCCCATGGCATTCTCACCACAGGGATACTGAGCACTGTTCTGTGGAAATCTCTGTCAGTGCTAACAGACAAATAGAGTTGTCCAAAAGACCCACCACCTTGGGAGAGGAGGCTCAGCTTCACGTGAGATCATCTGTTCGTGCCCTGCAGTGCAGAGCTGGCATGGCAGAGCTGTTTGCTTCCCTTTCAAGGGAGCAGAGAAGTAAAACTTGTCCTGTTTTAGCATGAGGCTTAGGTAAGAAGTCCTGTTTTAGCATGAGGCTTAGGTAAGAAGGGGAAGTAAGATTTTGTCAGCTTTTTAGAATGAGGTGGGAAGTCCATGGGTTTGTTTTTCCTGGTTGTTTGCTTGCCTGTTGAAGTTGTTTAGAAGTTGTCACTCCTATCTTCCTTGGAAGCTGCTTGCTTCTTGTGAAGCCCATGTCCTTCCTCCTGTCCATCTGGACCAGCTAAAAAAGCAGTGTCACCCAGCTGCAAGTGCAGTGAACCCATTCCTCTGACTCAGGCTGCCTTTCATGCTAGTGGGATGTGCTTTTGAATAGGGATCTCCTGTCATGCCACTGCGGGGTGGGGGGAACATCTGTGCTGCTTTGTCTCCCTTTGCTGCTCAGGCTGGGGTGGTGTGTATGAAAGTGGTCTGCAAGGTGTTGATTTTTTTTGTGATCTGGAAATGCCACCATAGACTAGTATTTTAGGTTGTTCAGCTGCTCAAGAGTTGTAATTAAATTTTTTTTTTAGAAAATCAAGCTGTTGGCATGCTAGATAATTCCAGGCTATGGGTCATTTCTTGCTAAATCACAGGTTTAAAGTTCAGATTAGGTATTTTCTAAGTAATAACTATTAATTATTTCTTGGGTTTTTTTTGTACTACAAGTAGGGACAGTGCCTTGTAGTATAGAAACCTTAGGGCAGGCTTCAACTCCAAAGCTTCTGTTATACTGAGCAAAAACTAAAGGGTTGAGGGAGAAAATGAGGCAAGAGCTGCAGAGATAGACACTCACCCACAAGGAGGCAGGAATTGCTGGGATGATGTCTTGATGAAAAGGTCTTTGAATGCCTGTCCATGAGGTTTGTGCCTGGGGCCATACATCCTCAGCTGCTGATGTAGCTGGGATGTCATCTCCCACTGTTCCTGCTGCCTGCTCCCCCTCCACTGCCCTTGAGCTTACTGGCTGGGAGGCTGATCTCAGCCTCTGAGCTTCATCCTTAGCTCTGGAGGTGGGAAGAGAGCCTTGATGGACCACACAGGTGCCTTTCATCCACTGGCACCTGGTTGGACATATTTTTGGGATGGAGGGCTCTTTATTAGCAGAGTTCAGTCAATGTCTGTGTGCTGCAATAAGAACCAGGGCAGCTCCTGTGGAAACCAGATGGCCGCCTAGAGACATCAAGTTGAAGCTCTCCACTGAGCAGACAAATGCAAACCTCCGTGGCCTCTGAATCTGATGTGGTGACAATTCCTTTTTGTATAAACTCAGTGAGTTCTGTGCCTTTCCAGATTGTCGCTGATGTTGGAGACAGGCACGCGACAGAACACACTGAAGTTCATGCAATGACAGCCAAATTTTATTGTTGGGCGCCCCTTTTATAGGGCTCTGTGCAGGCGACAAGGGAGCTGCTGCGGGACCCGTGTGGCGGCTTGGCATGGCTGCAGTGCACTCTGGTGGCAAAGTGTCCTGGCATGGGCGGCTTTGCAGCGTGGCACAGTTTCATGGCATGGCAGTTTCACGGCACGGTTTCACGGCTTACTGCAGCTGTCTCACCTGTCCTCCTCTGCCACGTGCCCGGTGCAGCGCCCATGCCTCCTGGTGCCTTGCCCAGTGCCCTGTCCTCGCTGCAGGCCTCGGTGGGAGGCGCCCATGGTGTCCCCACTGCTGTCCTCGCATCACGCTCCGTCTTTAACTGCCTCAATCAGTCCACGATGAGCCTCCAGGGCTTTATGACATTAATGGCGGTCTCATCGCCTGTGGAGGCTGTCTCAATTATAAATCTGCCAGTCTGCTCCCATGTTCTTAAGTCTAGGGTGGCTCCTTCAGTTGCATCCAACCTGTGGTTCTCAGGCCACGTTGTCAAGGCTAACAGAGCCTGTCACATTCCATCCCCTGTTCCTTCAAAAGGAGGGTCCATACCTTTACCACAGGGTCTTCTTCCACCAAAGCCCATGCTCCCATATTTCCTGGTGGCGTCTTCTATTTACAAAGGGTCTGGACCAACGCAGCTCTCCCCGCTGCTCTGCCAGGACTATGCAGCTCTCCCCACCTCTCCTCTAGGCAGCCTTACAGGCAGCTCTCCCCGCTGCCCTCTGTCTCCCCGCTCTACCCAAGGCAGCTGGTTGCATCACGTCGGGGTCACTGCTTGTCACTGATTTTGGAGACAGGCATGCGACAGGAAGTTCATGCAACAACAGCCAAATTTTATTATTGGGTGCCCCCTTTTATAGGGGCTTCAAACTTCCTTTGCTTACCCATCTGATTGGTTGGGGTCTTAACTCCGCCCAGCTCACTGGCCAATGATATGTCTGCATTCAGGAGGGAATGGGTTTGGCTGGGTCCCCTGTTTGAGTTTGAATCCAGCCTATCATCATCATACCCAGGGACTTGTTTATTTCTGTTATCTAACGAGCTTAGGCTGATCGAGTTGGTGTCTGTTGAGGCCAATTTATCTGTGCAGCTTACAGACCAGCTGTAGCTGTCACACCAGATTTCCTTTTTCTGAGGAAAGGGTGCATGTTTGCAGGGGGATGGATGGAGGGACCATGGTTTGAACAACGATTTGCATCCAGGTGACCTGCCAGAATGCAGGTCCATGGGCCCTTTCCCTCTATGTTCAGGCTTAGCTATCCCTGGGGAATATTTGGGGAGAAGCTCAAGTATCAGGAAAGTCCACATTTTTAGCATGTTAAAATAATAATTGCATGAAATCGCAGCACCTCAAGTAAGAATGACGATCATAAAAAATTCATTACCTACTTACTGCAGAAGCTTAGGGACTTCCCTGAGCTTGGCCAAATCAAAGTGTTTATAGATGAAGACTTTTTCCATTTGACATCAAAAAAGCAATGTCCCTTGATGTGCTGAGTTCTAAGTAATGAAGTTTTAGCCCTAGAATCACCTTTATTGACTTAAACTGTAAAGTGGATCCCCTATAATTTGTTTTTTTAAGTGATTTCATATGTCTGTCTTCCATTAGCTTGATTACAAGAGATAGCAGCAGCAGCATTGAAATAATTGTGCAGTTGTTATCAAGGGACCTGCACAGTATAATTTCTTATATCAGGGATGGAAAGAAACCCTTCCAACATCACATTTTGGGAAACATCATCTTGCCTGTGGTCTTGGGCACTGCCTTAGAAGCATTTCCCAATGATGTGGGACAGCATCTAAGTCTTGCATGTTCTACATGCATGAACTCATGTGAGCTGGCTGTATTTTTGAGCTTGAGATCTGCTGTTAGGCAGACCTGCATGGAGGAGGTGAGCTGAGTCCTGGCCATCTCCATTCCTGCAGGATTTGTCCCCCACGATATGGGCTGGGAAGATATCCTGAAATACGGTGGTTTGGTCTCACTGATGCCTTTGAGTGAGATGGATGATGATACAGGTGAATGTGGCAAGAGAAGAAGCAGATGCAAGAAATCAATCCTGTAATGAGCCATGGGAGCTGGGAGCAGCTTTTGCACATGGGAAATGAACAGTCTAACAAAGGCGGGTTTTTTGTTCACTGCCTCGGGAAGTGAGGAAAACAGGATTATGGCTGTTTTGCTGCCTGAAGCACATTGTCCTATGAGGACATTCCCCTCCTGTCCCCATTTCTTTGTGTTTTCTGGGGAGCCTGTGCTACTCTAAGCTGCAAAAGGAGATGGGATTATAAATTGCAGCTAAAGCAGAGGCTGGTTTTCTCCTGAAGATAGTGTGGGACACTAATGAATTGCTTTTCTTCTGTGACTCACCTCTTACTTCCTTATAGGTGAAATGTCAGCAAATCCAGTTGAACCCTTTAAAATTTTTTTGAGGTAAAAAAGCCCACTGAACAAACCCCAGAAATGGTTCTAGAACTCAATCTGGAGATAACAGCAAGTTAGTCTCATTCCTTTGATAAACAGAGCTAAACTTGCAGTTCTCAAGCTACTTTTGTAGGTCAGTGGAAACTGTCAGTCTGTTGAAGTTTTTCAACGCTGAAAAATAGTGTTCTGCTGTCTGCCAGTCAAAAACAACTGCAGGATCTTTTGTTCAAAGTTTTCTGGGGTTTATTTTGGATTGTGCTGTTGGCTTTATGATCACACATGTAACAGTGTAAGGCACTGCAGCAGATCTCAGTGGTATCTTCATTGTTTTTGGGGTATGAATTCACTTTAACTTTATCACTGTCTCCATAAAGCGTGATTGCATTGACTTGCTGGATTTGGTGAGAGTCAGGAACAGAAACATCAGCAGAAACCCACTTTACCAAGAATAAATGTGCATGCAGAAGCAGCTCTCAGCTAACAAGGATGTGTGCACACTTGGGTATTTTGTCTGTGACCAATTAGCAGGATCTCCTTTTTTACAGTGCAACATGTATGGAGTATTTCAGCCCCTCTGGTACCTCCTCCATTGCTGCCCTGCACCTGCACCCTCAACAGTCTTTAAATGGTTTTGCTAGAATTAGCTGGCACACCTAACTTCATGGAATTCTTGTGTATAGCACTGATAAGCC
Organism: Hypocryptadius cinnamomeus; assembly: GCA_013400635.1. Classification (NCBI taxonomy): domain Eukaryota; kingdom Metazoa; phylum Chordata; class Aves; order Passeriformes; family Zosteropidae; genus Hypocryptadius; species Hypocryptadius cinnamomeus. The sequence goes on from VYZP01054884.1 coordinate 70,923, forward strand.
AAAAGCACGAATAACATCCGCTGTTCCCTAGTGCTACTCTGAACATGTTAAAATATATAGCTACCAAAACCCATGGCACAGGATCCTCTTTTGGAGGATATTCCTTCTTGCCATAGCTTTACTGTAGCCCATCTGAAAGCAAATGAGCATGTGAGGGTTGTCTTCTACAGTGAGTCTGGTTGTTACATTGCTTAAATCCCAGAATGAGTTATTTGTACCAGTCTAAAGTCATTAATGATCCTAGCAGCTGGAAGAAGCCTGCTGGATCTGGACATGCTGTTCTGCATAGGTGGAAGACTTGTTTGGGATTCCCATGTTGGGAAATATGTCCCCACCAAAGAGAGATGTGTTTCTTCCACACTGATGGGAGTTGTTCAGTACAGCTTGAAAATGTTGGGGAGAAGCTGGTTGAGTATCCTGGGATTTCCCAACACTGATATTTCAAATCTTTGTTCCTGTGACCCAGAGGGGGCTGTGGAGAGGAGCAAGGTTGCTTGTGAGATCCATATTGTGGGAACATTATACGGGCACCTGCTTTGGAGAAACCTTGTAAATATGTTTGCTGTCTTGGATCCCTGGCCTGAAACACCCTTAGCGGGAGAAGTCCTCAAGGACTTTGGTTTATCTTTTGTGCTTAGGAGTTGTGTGAAGGGATGATAGTAAAAGTACTGTTGGCAAGTGATACCTCCACCTTCGAATGAGTTTTGCTTCATGAAAATGTGGAGCTGATGTCTTTGAACAGAGGGGCAGCATAAACCCAACCATTCTGTATTTGCTTGGAGCAATTTTACTCCTGGTAAGAAATGCTCAGGTTTTTTTCCATATGGTGATCCGAGGGTCATTTTATTTCAGAGGAGGTCGCACATGTGATCTGATCACACAACATGGTAAGTTGAGTTTCAGGTAGGATGCACCAGTAATTTGAGGAAGGGAAATGCCCATTACAGAGGAAAATGCTGGGTTTTCTCTATAAGTTAGTGTGTTCAGATCCAGCCCTGCTGGCTTTCTCTTTATTTTGGGTGTGTGTTGTGAATGGATGGGGTTTAGATAAGTGCTTGCCTTTTGCCCAGGCCTCTGGCCACAGGCAGCTTTATTGAGGTGACCAGCACCCCAAAACCCACTCTCGTTCACAAGTTCTGTAATAATGGGTGATTAGGTCTATTATAGAATGAATTATTTATTTAATAAACACAAAACTAACCGACATAAGACTTAAACTAATACTACACAGGAATAAGGACAAAAAGAGACTACTAGTAGATATGTACAGCGTGGGGTTAAAGCTACCTATTAGTGTTACAGCTAGCAAAGACATTGAATCCTAGGTTATATTATTTATCTTACCATCCAGTTGTTGGTGGGGCACACATCGAGATCCTTTCTCTCAATTCCCAGGAAAGTAACCGTGGAATCTGCATCCAGACTCTGGGGAGAAGTCTTGAACGCTGTCAGGGTGTGTGTAAGAGGCTTCTGCCTCTGTGATAACTCGTGTGTCTTTTATAGTTTGTAAAACAGTGTCTCTCAGTCAAGAATATTTCTTTTATCTCTTCCCACATCTGCTCTCCAGGCTAAGACGTTGATTCTTAGCTGAGGCCTGAGCTTTTTTGGTGCCAGAGATGACCCTTTGCTGTGCCTTTCAGCCAGGTTATCTCTTTATGCACCAACTATCTGTGGTAGAGGAGGGGAGGGGTAGATGTCCTGCCACAGTGTGCAGGGGAGCTGTGTCCCTTCATGGCAGAGGAAGCAATGCTTATTCTGCACGTAGAGTCCAAAACACAGAAAAATTCTTTTCTATCCAGACTGTTAATTGATCCTGCAGCAGCAAGATGCCTTTGGTCCTCCTGACTAGAATGATCTTTGGGGGGAACTTTCCAGGGCCTCTCTCATGTTTGCTCACAGTAATGCAAGACAGGTTTTCATCTCACAGGGACAGCTTAGCAGGAAAGAGCCTAGGCTGTGCCAGGTCTGGCAGCTGTGATACTGGTGCTGCTCAAAAGATCCTGAGGATTCATGTCTGGTTTACTATTTTGTGCAATTTACAACTGTCCAGGACTAAAACTAGCTGATGACTTTTCTGTGGTTGCCTCTTAAGGATGGACTCTCTTTTTTTCTCATTAATGGCTTTAATTAAGTACATATGGCTGTTCATCCAGTGGATACCAGAAAGCAGCACTTGTTCTCCATGTGGCAGACTCAAATTGTTCATGCCAAGCCCACAGGCTCTGCACTTCCTTGGATGGTGAGCTGTGCACCCTCCTTGCCCCTTCTCCTTGCCTGGCCAGTGTTCCTGGGTTGTACACCTGTGTCTGCTGCCTGTCTTCCCATGTTCACTGGGACTGAGACAGCACATCCAATTAATTTTGCATTTCCCCATTTTCTGTCTGTATAAGAGACACTTTTTAATTTGCCCATGGTTTTAGGTTTGGCCAACACAGTTATTATGCCCAAAGCACATCATAACTCCAGTTTGCTGCCTGCTGACTCTTGCCAGAGTGCTGGTCATGGGACAGGGAGGATTTGGGAAGAAAAGCTGATAAATCATAAATTCCTGTGTAAGATGAATCACGAGTTATTACCTCTTTCTCAAACATGTAACTGCAAGCTGTTACATCAGTGCCAGTCTGTGGCATGCAGGAGGAAAGTCCCTTTTGGTTAACATGTACATATGGGCTCTTCTGCATCTGTCTTTGGGCATCAGGTGAATTGACAATGTAATTGCATATTTTTCCTGCTTGACCCCTGGACACTTTACTTACTTGATCCTCATATACTGGGATGTGCTCCAAGGCAGGGGTGAATGGGAAGGGATAGAGTTCTCTTGGTTGTGGTAGAAATTTGAATTTTTTCATCCTATGTTTTATATAACTGTCACCTTTCTGGCATTTTGCTACAATCTCTGCTATGGGTATAAATTATGGGGGGAAACTGAGCCTTCTTCTTTGAATGCCAGAAGAAGAGCCAGGACTTGCAGAGTTTTCCAGTCTTGTTCTTTCCTCTGGGCTCTGACCTTGCTCTTTGTTCTGGCAGCTCTTGGCAAATGTGATTAACTGCAAGGAGAGTTTCTGTGGTTGGATCTTCATCCCACATCCGTGTTTTTGCCAACTCAATCAAAACAAAGATGGGCTGAGATTAGCACCTTGCACTCTTCCCAGCACTCTGGGAACTTAGAAATTAGTTGCATTTTTGATCATAATTGATATAGAGGTTGTCTTACAGACCTGTGCTAATTGTGTGCAAGTGATCTTGGAGCTGTGCTGAATCTCAGTGAGCAAACGACATCTGTAGCAGTTTTTTGGGCTACCAAACTGAAGACTACACAAAGTCTGGCAAAACCCCTTCTGTTGGGTCTTTTTTCAACTTCAAAGGCTAATATGTCAAAAGTCTTGGTATACTTCTAGTGGTGCCCTGCAGTATGTTTCCTTTCACCTTGATACATCCTGGTTCATAATCCTGAGTTTTCATCAAAGCAGAGGCTATCTACTGTTTTCTTTTTCAGTGTAGATGATAACTCGAGTATTTATATATATATATACATTTTATGTTTATGTATGTGTCAGTAGAAATGTAAGTTTTCCTGCACAGATGCCATGTTGATCATGTCAGATACTGAGTTGATGATTGTGTGATGCTGAATAGGTGATCCTAAAGAGAGGGGCAGCTCTGTTGTCTGGCAGCTGTTCACCTGGGGCAGGCTGAGCCAGGGAAGTCCCTGAAGCATCGAGAGCAGTAACAAGACAGCAGGATACCTAAGTATGGGTTGATTGTTTATTTTAAAAATTTCTGTTTCTGCTTTTATCCTCTTAGACTTTTTTGGCATGAGACATGTGTTCTGGTTACTGGAGAGTGAAAATTTATGAGGGGAAGGAATCAGTGGCCGATTCTGGTCATCGTGGCCAGTAAACAGCGTCTTAGCTGGAGAGAATTAGGATGAAGCATTTCCACCTCAGGAAATACAAGCGTGCAGTGCTGGGTTGCATGCATCCTGTTGTCCCTCAGCCTGTCTCTGCCCCCTTCTCCCTGACTCCAAGGCTCCCTGCTCTTGGGAGAGAAATTGGTTGAGGTTTGCTTGCTGTGCATCCCTCTGCTGCCTTCAGGGTTCTGTTTGTTCCGAATGCCTCTTGTGCCTCTACTGTCCCTAGTTAGTGTATCTCTTTGCCAGGAGCTTTGGCTTTTGCTTTAGCGTGATTTGCACGGCTTAAGCCCTTTCCCTGGCTATCCTTTCTTTTCATTTCCCATTTGTGCCGGCTGTCTGCTCAAGCGGCTGCTGTCAGCACACAGTGGAAAAACACCGATCCGTGAGAAACACGCTGTAGCAGATCAGCAGGAATTCCTGGGCTGCTTCTGGGCTGCCTCTTTGTCAGGAGAGCTCAGCCATGTCTTTGTTTTCTCGCTAGCGAGTCAGAGATGCTGCAGGTTTGTTTGGAGCTTTACTCATCTTATTTGCTCAGTAACCAGGGCAGTTGCCCGTTGTTCCACTTGCATTTTTGTTGTCTGCTTTTATGTGCCGTGAGGCACAATATCTTCATGCTGGCAAGAATAAGTTAATGCATCTCTCTTAGCCAACAGCCTCAGGACTAAAAATTTCTGATTTGGGCTGCAAAAAGGGAAGGGAAAGGAGCTGAATTTTCCCCAGCAACGCAAAAAACCAAAATTCAGCCCATTTGTTTGAGCTGTGTGGTCCCAAAGGGGGAACTCTGATCTGGCACATCACTCAGCCATGGACAAAGGATAGTTGATATTTGTAAATTGGTGCCACGATCATTTCAATCTGGAAGGAATAAACATGCAGACAGTCTGGCGGTGACTGGGGGTGAAGGGCATGTGACCTAAGAGGTGGCGTTCCTCTCTGATTTGTGTAACAAAGAACCAGCCTGTGCCTGTGTATGCCAGCAGGATAAATATACTAATTTCACCAGTGGTCCGTGTCAGTGCAGCTGCATGAAAACTGAGCTGTCACTGGAGACAAAACTTTGTCTGTCCTTTGTTGTCATGTTGTGAAAGCTGGGGCAAAGAGATGGGGATGAAGATGAGCAGCCCTGCCTGGGCACCCCTCTGGCTGCAGAGGCAGCTGCAGGCATGAGGACACTGATTCCTGCACATGCAGAAGAGTAAATGCCCTTGATCACTAATGAATGGGGAGGTAGGAGGAGAAAAAAGCTATGTTTTCTTGGATCAGCCCCCTGTGGAGGCAAAGAAAAGCCTGCCATAAGTTAATGGGCCACTTTCATAAGTGTGGGAGCCTTGTGCATGCAGAGTGGCTCAGCCTGTCTGAGCTGATGCAGATGTCAGCCTGTTTGTCTAGAAAATGCTTTTCTGAAAGGTATGATTATTCTAGACTGTCGAGCAAGTTCTTCTGTGTGAGTGCATTTAAACAACGCCAGTGGTACATGTGGAAAGACTACAAACAAAGAGAGAGGGGGCAACATTTTTGATAGCCTGGGGAGGGCAGGAGAGGAGGTTGTGCTGCCTGTACAACAAGGACACCTGTAGTGCCTTCTGAATTGCTCAGGTCTCTCACCAGCCTGTGTGACACATCCTGTGCAGGTGTGCTCTTTTTGGGAAGCCTGCTCCTTTTGGGGCAGTGAGGATGAGAGCAGTGTGAGGCACGGGGATAGATGCATTCCTGTCTCTGCAGGGCCATGCCCTGTGTTGGCTGTGCTTAGGTACTCACAAGACATTCTGGAAGGGTGCTTCTTAAAAGCTTGTCTTTGACCCTGGGAAAGGCATCTTCCCCAGCCACCTTGGGGTGTGCAAAGCACCCCAAGGCAGTGCTGAGGTCTGCCTCTGTCCTCATCAGGTGGGGAGGAAATTGGCAGCAGGCTCTGGGATACCCTTTGTTTCCTTCTGTTATTAGCAAGGAGTGAGGAAATAATGATTTATTAATGCTTCTGTGATTCTCCTACACCAGGCTGTGAAGGAAGAAATTCAGTTTCCTGGCTGATAGTCATGGCTCTAATTGAGCAGTACCGTGTTCCTTGCAGAGCAGCTGACTTGTGGGGTGCTGGTGGTAGCCCTGGTTCTCTGATACAGTGCCCATAGCCAGTATGGCCTGTGGTCACCAAGGGTCACTTCTCTGCTCTTCCCCTGTTGCTGGCCATTGCCAGGCTGGTGGAGACAGGCTGTGCATAGAGCCCAGCATTTCTCTGCTGCAGTGTTGTTTGATTAAACAGAAATATCTGATAGAGGGGGTGGCAGCCACTCCTTTCTGGGGTGAAGCACCAGTGGGAATGTGTTATCAATATACCTCAGCAAATACCCCTTGATCTTTGTGGTATGTTGGGCAGAAGGCTGGTGCCTCTTGGCCACAGCCTGGGCACCATCGCTCCGTGCTGACCAAGGAGTGCTCACCCTGTGAGGGCCAGTGCTTCCACTGCCATCGCTGCCCTGTCACAGCCATGCTCCTGCCCTGTCCCTGCCACCTTTTCTGCCTTCCCAGAGTGGCTGGCATGGCTGTGCCTGTGCCTGGTGAGCCAGTAATCTGGTGAAGGACACAGTTAACAGCTTGCATGCTGCAGTGGTTGCTCAGGGCTCTGCCAACCCCCACCGTGCAGCATCAGTAAATCCAGCTGAATTCCTGGGCTTTGTTTGGTACATCTCCTCTGACAGCCCTCTGTACAGCAATGCCCTTTTCATGCATTCCCTTGCTTCCATGTGAGCCTTAGCTTATGAACAGGGTTTCATCTCTGTAGCCCAGAGCATAGGATGGGGCAGGACTGCAGCACAGGACTCTGCAGGACTTTGGAGCACCCGGCCCTGCCTGCTCTCCAGGGCTCTGCTCTTGCTGCTGCTCTGTGGCCTCTCTCCTTTACAGGCTGTAGAGGACCCCTGCCTGCCTGTGAATGTGTGAGGACCCCTGCCTGCCTGTGTCCCAGCTGCCAGCATCCTCAGGAATGGGTGCTGGACACAGGCAGGATTCCCCTGTCCTGCAGAGTGACTGACCTCCCTGGATTGCATGGGGAGAACAGCGAGGCACTGCCCAGAGTTGCTGTGAGCACATAATCCCTCGAGTGCTAGAGAGGAGGAGATCATAGGTGAGACCTTGGCAAACCAGACTTTTGCCCCCTTGCAACCTGTGCTCATTTCAACTGCAATGTGCTTTGTCATCCATCCCCCTTTAAACAAAGCAGTGCCATTTTGGTTAACCCGAGGAGTGTGCAGATTCCTTTGACTCACATGATCTATCCAGGATACTGATACTTTCTTTTTAACTTTGACTACAATGCAGTACTTTTTAACTTTGACTACAATGATCCCTGATGGTGGGTGTCCTACAAACCCAGAATGCAAGGCAGCCCCTGTGCTGAAGACTTTGCCATTTCCCCCCTCACCCAACATGCACCCTCCCAACTCAGCTGAGCAAGGGAGATGGTTTATGAGCAGCATCAACAATGTCATAAAGTGCAGGTAGCAAGTTAATGCTGCTTTTTTATTCCAGCCCTTTGACAGGGCCTTGTTAATTGAAGGTTGGGAACAGAAACAAAAGGAAAGGGCACAGCAGCTAAAAGCCAGTTGTCACAGCACTGCTGCATTAGTGTGAAAATGCTGTATTTTATCAGAAAGGAAGCATCCTCTCCATAATAAATGGCATTGCACAGCAAGGAGCAGCTCCACAGGAGCACCCCTCCTGTGGAGGCAGGCTGAGAGAGTGGTATTGTTCAGCCTGGAGAAGGCATTAGGGAAACCTCATTGCCTCCAGTACTTAAAGGGAGCTTATAAAAAGATGGACAATGACTTTTTACATTGGCAGGTAGCGGTAAGACAAGGGGGTATGGTTTTAAACTGCAAGGGTTACATTGGATGTTAGGGGGAAATTCCTTAACTGGAGAGTGATGAGGCACTGGAAAAGGTTGCCCAGAGAAACTGTGGATGCCCCATCCCTGGAAGTGTTCAAGGCCAGGTTGGATGGGACCCTGGGCAATCAGTCTAGTGAGTGACATTCCTACTCATGGTAGAGCATTGGAACTACCCCCCTGCTGCTTCTTGGTAGAAGATTTAAAAGATCCCTTCCAACCCAAACCATTCTATGATTCCAGCCTGTGGATGGTAGAAGATTTAAAAGATCCCTTCCAACCCAAACCATTCTATGATTCCAACCTGTGCTGATGTGCCCTCTGGAAGCGGGCAGAGATGCTGAGCTGTTCAGTAGGATTCAGTGCTCTGTACTGCTCTCTTCCCTGGGATGATCAGACTGAGAAAGGGTTTAAACCCATGTGGGTGAAAGTGTGGAAAACTGGGGAGGATGGTACTGGAGGGGGACTCATGTAGGAGGGCAGGAAGGCAGCTGGAGTGTGCAGAGGGCAGGGGTCTGTAGCACGCAGAGCAACACTGGCATTCCCCTGGAGACAGCAGTGCTAGAGACTTCTGCACTGCTCCCCTTTCCCAGAGAGAGCACGCAGCTTGCTGTAATTTTCTCTTATCTTTTCAGAAAACGAGGTGAATTCGCTGAAATAACTTGCTGTTCCTTCCAACCCTCCTTGGAATGTGTTCAAATACACTTTACTCATTTTCCTTAGTTCTGTGGTTAGAGGTGATGAAATGCTCCCTAGGCCATATCCCTAGGCCACATGGGGCTGCTTGGAGGCTTCATCCCAAAGTTGAATTCTGAGTGTTGGTTTTGTTCTTGACCTGATACTTTAACAGATTTGGTTTTATTTTTAAAGTTTTCCCCAGTTGCTTTCTTCCCTATCTTTCTTGGGAAAACAAACCAACAAAAAAAAACCCCTCCTAAATTTTTCAAAGCTGACTATTGCAGAAGAGGTCTCTCATCCACGCCTTGTTTTTTTCCCCACAGTCTGTGGTAGCTGTTAATTCGCATTTACTTAAGCAATTAACCAGGATATAAATAATACATAGGATGTTATCAGGAAATTGCATGCCAGTGTTATGGAGGCAGGCACTTTTGGCCCTGGTGGGGAGGGCTTCCCTTCTGTGCTCTGCAGCCCCCTAAGGCCAATTAAGGTGCATCCTTGATGAGAATCCAGCCGCTGCTTGGCTGGATAAAGAGTTGCTCTGATGCACAGAGGGGGGGCCAAAGCCAGTGAAAGAGGGATTTAGTGTTCAAAACAGCTGCAGTGAGCACTGGAGTCTGAGCATTCCCCTCCTCCCCTTGTGCATGGGCTGAGGCTGGAGCAGCAGGACCAAACGGATGGTGCTGGCACCAGTGGCAGCTTATGGGAGACCTGTGGGTCAGAGACTCAGTAGTGTGTCCTTTGCCTTCTGCCTTAGTCCTGTAAAGGTCTTTTCTCCTGAAGGCATATCAACTGTTGATAAACAAAGCCTTTTAGACTGTCACAAGTGTAGAAACCTGCTTTATCGTCCTGTTCCCCTTCCAGCCTCCTCTGGGAGCCCAGGGAGTGGCGTCTTTGGTGTTTCTTCTTTCAAGGCTGCTGTTTATTTTAACTGCAGTAACAAGTGCTAAACCAGCTGGCAGGAGGAATAAATGTTGCTGTGACAGCTTGGGTGGAGATTTAATAAGTCCAAGTGCTGAGTCCTGCATTTTGGCCACAATAACCCCCTGCAACGTTATGGGCTGGGGACAGTGTGGCTGGATAATGTCCAAAGAACCTGGGGGTAGTGGTCAACAGCTGACTGAACATGATCCAGCAGTGTGCCCTGGTGGCCAAGGAGGCCATCCTGGCTTGTATCAGGGGTGATGTGGCCAGCAGGACCAAGGAGGTTATCCTTCCCCTGTACTTGGCACTGGTGAGGCTGCACCTTGTTCTGGGTCCCTCAGTTTAGGAAGGACATTGAGACACTTGTGCCCAGAGGAGGGCAACAAGGCTGGTGAACGACTGAGGGAGCTGGGGTTGTTTAGCCTGGAGAAAAGGAGACTCAGATGTGACCTTATCACTCTCTACAACTCCCTGAAAGGTGGTTGCAGTCAGGTTGGGGTTGGTCTCTTTCTCCAGGCAGCAACTGACAGAATAAGAGGACACAGGCTTAAGCTGCATCAAGGGAAATATAGGTTGGCTATTAGGAAAACGTTTTTTTACAGAAAGGGTGGTATAGTACTGGAACGGTCTGCCTGGGGAGGAGGCGGAGTCACCCTCCCTGGATGTGATTAAAAAAAGACTGAATGTGGCACTCAGTGCCATGGTTTAGTTGAGGTGTTAGGGCATGGGTTGGATTCTATGATCTTGAAGGTCTCTTCCAACCTAGTGATTCTGTGATTTGGAAAAGATGCTTCAAGTTACAAAACAAGAACAAAAACCATCAAGAAAAAAGTGAGAAAAAAAAACAATTCAGAGCCAATAGACTTTGGAGACCACCAGATTTCAACTGTCACATCCACAGTTGTGAATTTGCTCCACAGGAAGGCAGCAAGAGCAGGAATAATTTGGCTTGGGATAAGCTTGGCTTTGCAGTAGGATCTCAAAACCTCCCTGCAGCAGGCTAAATATTCAAGGCTGCTGCATGGTTCTGAAGCTTTGCCTCTGATCTCCCTGTAGGGATCATTGGACTTCAGTGCTTGTAACAGTGACTTTCTTTCCCAAACATAAACTCTGAGAGTTCACTGTATTGTGGTCTCTCCTGCCATAACCTCTGGTGTAAAAGAACCTCAGCTGAAGGGCAAAGTAACGTGTTGGGTGTTGTTTTTCAGGTGCTGGAGCAGGATGTGGTTCTCCAGTCCATTGACCGTGCCATTGAGGCTGTGCACAATGCAGCCATGAAGAATGGGGGGAAATACAACCTGGAGCAGAGAGATGTCCTCCAGTAAGTATGATGGGCATCTGGGAGAGCTGGCAGATGGAAGGTGGTCACAGTGTCATTCTGTCCATGGGGGATGTTGGATGTTGTTGGTTTGAGCCCCTGTGCTGCCAAGTGCTGCTGCACTCAGAGAACTTCCCAGTGTTTGAGCTGCTGCTGCTCCTCCTGACAACTGTCCAGCAGAGTAGAGCTTTGGCCTTGCTCCTCTATCTCTGTGCGTGCCAAGAAGAGGAGATTCTCAGCCACACTGTAGGCTTAGAGGAGAAATCCAAAACCTTTCTGGCTGCATTTTCTCTGCTTTACCAGCCAGGAATTGTAGAGGTTTTTGGCATGTGACACAAGGTCTTTAATACATTCTCAAATAATTGCTTGTGAGGAGAATTTTTGTTTTCTCTGACACCTCAGCCTCTGTGCTGAGGCATGCTGGTTTAATCTCGGTTGAACAGCAATTCTAAAGTGCAGGCAATTTCTGAAGCTTGCAATGCAATATGTGACTCTCCCCCGAGGAAGAGGCATTTTTCTCCAGTGAACTGATGAATAAATTATGGGCTTTCGCAAAGCCTCTTCCTTCCTTCCCCAGAAGTGCTTCCTTAGTTGTTAATGAAACTGGAGCTGGTGTTCAGAGTAATGTAGCCCATTCTGGTATATATAGCCCAAATGCAATAAATCATTAAAAAATAATTTAAATGTTGCAGCATGGGTCACTCCCTTGAGCTTTGCCCTTCCTGATGTCATCATTCCGTTTCAGAAAGCTGATCCATCACCGGAAGGAGACTGTGTCCCGTAAAAGCCACTCTCCCACCCCGCAGGGGACGGTCATGACTCAGTCCTCCAGTGATCACCACCTGGATGTGTCCCGGCAGCCCAACGGGGTGTGCCGGACAGGGTACGAGCGGCACCACAGCCTTCCCAACACCGAGTTCGAGGGGGAGGATGAAGGTCTCTATCAGGTAACGGTGGCTGGACACTTGCTGGGTTCCTCCTTTGGTGCTGTGATGTTTCATGTCCTGGTGAATAAAATGCCTTTGCAGCTGAAGTTACAAATCAGGTGTTTGTGCTGCTGACCTGGGATTACTGCAGTGTAAAGTGTTGGTGTCTAAGAAATCTGGAACAGTCCCTCTGCCATTTACACTTGTCATGCTTTTTGGAATCCTTGAAGGTCCATGGTTTTATGGTAACATGCGAAATCCATTCTATGCTGTGTGACTATCTCTTGGCAACTTTCTAAAAGAGTTGCAGGCTCCCTGGAGAATGCTTTGAAAAGCAGTTTTGACATGAGCAGTAGAGCTCCCTCCTAGCACTCAGCACTGCTTCATTTTCCCTTGTTATGTCTGCACAAGATCATTGGTCCTTAAGCATTTTATCTGCTGTGGCTGCCTATTTATACTACTCAAAAGAAAACAAAAAGCCAAAAAAACCCCAAAGATCCTGCTTTGTCTGAAGGTTGCTTATCATGATGAATTAAAGGCAAATTGCAGGAAATAAGATTTAAAGCAGATCTTTTTTTATCTCAGCGACGCACAGTTCCGAGGTTACAGTGTGGTGTCAGTGAGGCTTCAAAGTAGCAGCCCAGGATGAGGCTGTGGCTGTTGGGGATGAATGATGTGCCAGATTTCCCTGTGTAGGTGTAGCTGGATGTTAGGGCTAAAGGCACCAAGCAAGGATGAGCATTTTATTCCTCCTACAGATAAACACATGCACTGTAATTTTTCTTCATCTCTCTGGACTGAGTGTTTGGAGGTATTGTGTTTATAAGGCACTGATCTGCTGTCACCCCTAGCAGATGAGGCTTGTTTTACACTTGAAGAACTGTGAGTTTGGGGAGATGGAAGGTAGCTCTGGCTCACTCTGGCTGAACACAGCAATTCCTACAAACCCCATTTTTCTCCTCAGCATTCATTTCTGTTCTTTGGCAGTCAAACTAGCTCCATTCTCAAGCCTGTACATTATGGGCTGAGCAAATGGGGCACCTTACAGCCCATTCTCCATGCTGATTCCCTGTCTTTATCTGGTCTGTGGTTTGGTTGCTTGCCAGAAAGGAGGAAGACGAATTTCCTTGGCTGACAAAGAACTGTTTCTGTCTGGGTGGCACTGAGGATGCAGTTGAAGAGCTTCCAGCTTAGCCCTGTGCTGAAAGGGCTCCTTGAGATTTTAACAGCTCAGTGGACTTCCTGAGTGCTTTGAAAATACAAAGTGGAGGAAGCAGCATTGCTTTCTTCCACTGGTTATGCAGTAGCCTAAGAGGAGACCTAGTGAAATCTAAACTTTCTCACTAGCTCCAGAGGAGCAGAGGTCTTGGAATGTGCTTTTCATTGCTTGGGATTTTCAAGTGCATTTATTGTTTGCATCTGAAAACCTAAGCAAAATTTGAGGTTTCCTCTCAGTGGTTTTGCTCCCAGGACTGAACTGGCTGCTGTAGTTGGTGAGGGCATTTGTGCTTCAGCTCCTCCACAGTCAGCATAAGGTGGGAGGCTGGGGCTGCTGCCATACCAGCTGCCAAGGGTGGAGGTTGGGCTCTTGGAGTATTTTAGTCAGTCTGCTGCATTTGTGCATGCTCAGTGAGTTTGTGATGCTCATCTCCAGAAACCTTTGCTACAGACCAGTGTGTCTGGCTTGGCAGAATTTGCCTGGAGGAGGTGGTGGGTGGGAGATTGTTAAATTGGTTTATTGTTTTGTTATTTTGTTTAAAGGGTACTACTCTAATAACATTTTTCCCAGGAGTCAGAGTGGTGATGTTCTCTGCCTGCTTGGCTGTGAAGGGAATGGGAGTGTTGTGGTAAAGTCAGCTCTTGTTTTTGAGCAGCGCAGGGAGCACAGCCTGCTATCAGTCCTTGCAAAAGGGTAAAGGACAGGCAGCAGATGTGTAAAATCTGTGGATTTGAGGAAGTTCACAGTGCCCTAATAGAGGCCTGGGGAAAGGGGGAGTTTCAACACAAGTGCAGTTGCTTCTCTTTAAACCTTTGGCAAGGTCCTTCATCTTTTCCCCTCTGGACAGGTGGGATCTGAACTTCAAGGACTCCTGCACGGTCACCTTGTGCATGGCAGCTGCACAGAGGAGGGGGGTTTCCCTTTGGGGGTTTTGATATTGTACATCCTCCTGTTGGCCCCAGGTAGTGGCTAGGATGTGGGGTGGAGGGAGGGGATGGCCACTGGTTACACCTCACAGCTCCTGATCGTGCAGCTTGGGCAAGCACAGGGAATTTCCTGTGATGCTTCATGTTCTTCTCACATCTGCTTGTACTGTGGTGTGTGGCTGTCTAAACTGGCAGGGGCTGAGCTAGCATTGTCTGTACATCTATTAATTTAAGCACTGGCCTGTAATAACTGTTAAACTTGTGTGGTAAATTTGGAAGCCATGGAAATACTTCAGAATGACCCAACCCTCGCTGTCTCCAAACAATGTCATGCATCTGCACTAAGCTCTGAGCCTGCCTGTCTGCTAAATCCCACTGCCTCAGTAATCGTGGCTGTGCCATGCCAAGCAGCTCCAACTCGTGCTGTCAGCTCCAGCACTCTGCAGACAGGGTTCTGCTTTTAGCACAGCTGAGCTTTCTGGATTTGGGGCCAGCCTGCCAACCATGGCAATGCAGAGACCCCTCCTGATCTGCTTGACCTCTCTCAGCTGTGCAGTCTCTTTTTGGACCAACACAGATAATTTTTGAAGCTGTGTGCAAGTATTGGATAGCATTCCACCCAGAGAACAATGTGGGGCGGATTGACAAGAGCAGAGTGTGCAGGCAGGGAGTCTGCAGCAGTGTCTCATGCTAATTCACTGGCTGAAGGCACTTGTAAAGTGACTTTTTATATGGCATGCTATAAGGTTGGATGTATTTGGTGTTGGGCGGGAAAGGGACGAAGAGATCCTTTTTTAAAAGTCTTTGTGCAAACTGCTGTCTTTACTAGCGGATCTAGACATGGGCTGTAAGCACATTGTCAGCTTTTGGCATAGAGTTGTGAATATGTGAGGTGGCTTTTGAAGGTGTTTTATTTATAGGAATATCTTTGCTCCCATTTCAGATTAAGTTTTTGCCCTTCCTGGATCTGGGGGAAAAAAATACTTTTTTCATTCTCCTTCTACTGAGCTAACATAAGATAGAGACCCTTCAGGGGCCTGTCTCAGATTTTCACTCTGGGGTGGCAGAGCTCTGTGCCCTGTGTGGTGTTTATATAGGTCTATTCAGCAATGATAGGGCACAGAAAAACTTCTCTTCCAGGGCTAAACAAACCTGGACAATTTTCACTTGTATGACTGAATGTCATTGTAGATTCCAAATGGTTGAAAGCCAGGTTACCCAAGGCATTCAGACCATCACCTCCTTTCCCTTCCTGTGCTCCCCTAGGAGGTTTGGCTACAGACAGGGATTGCAATATCCCATAAAAGCAGAGGCACTTTTGAGGCAGCAGGCTCTGAATCCCAGCAGTCCTAAGAGGTCCCAAGCAGAGTCTCCTGCCCTGAGCTTCTAGACTGTGGGGACTGGTGTGTTGATGCAATGTGCTCCCCCTTAGCTTGGCTGCTCTGTTCAGTGATGCCCTACTGATTAGAAGCTAACCCTGAGGCTGCACCTCACTGGAGTAACTGTGGGTGAATGTGATATTGGTGATCATGGTGTTTAGATCTGACAGGAAAAGATGAGTGTAGGAGTCTGGGGCTGGGCCTTGTACACTGCTGACTTGGCAATCCTAGAAGAAGAGACTTGCACAAGAAACCCCAGATATGGAGAGTTAATGCAACTCCCTGGCAAGGCTTTTCCCAGTGTGTCTTGTTATAGGTAGCATAATACTGCACAGAGGGTCAAACCCTGTTTTTTCCCTGCATGAGCAGAAATAGCTTTGAAAGCATGGAAAAGGCATTTACATGTTTCCAGTCCTTGGCTTTGTCTTTCTGCAAGGGTATTTGTAGCTGATGTAATGGATCTCTCCAGAAGAGTGTGTAAATACACACTCTGTTTGCAGCCTCTGTGGAGCTATTGAGAGTAATGTGGAGACATGGTAAGTGTGTGGGATTGCATTTGGAATAAAGGAGGAGTAAATGCTTGACAGGTCTACACGACATATGTGCCATGTGCTTCGGAACACAGTAATTAAACAAGGGCTGCTTTGCCTGTCACAGGGAGGGGATGAAGTCAGTTTGAGTCCTGCTTTGTTCTTCTAGGAGGCCGCCCATTAGCATCTGCCCCCTGAGAAAACTGCCCCAAATGACAAGAGAGATGTAAGGACAAATCTACACATGCACGTGAGAAAGAAGTCTTCCTAAAGAGAATATCTTTATTGTCAGCCTCCTTTGATTGCTCTGAAATCTTTCCTTACAGATCTCACCACAGGCTCATCGTGCTGCTCCTGTCACCCCCCCACCTCCCGAGAAGCGCAAGAACACACAGATTGCTGCTCCCATTAAAAGTAAGGACAAGCTGCTCTCCAGGTCTTGGGCATGAAGCAGACACTGGGTGATGTAAGAGCCATGAGGCCTGAATGCTGCTGCTTTGTGCTTAGATGAGCATCCTTATCCATTCCCTGAATTCTGATTATGGTTTATATCCTTACAAATATATCTATAAAATGTATACAGCCTGATTCCTATAGGTTTTAGTGCTAGTGGTCCTGAGCTGGTGACCAGTGCTCCTTCAAGCCTGTTCTGATTTGGGAGGGTTTGAGCAGCGTGTGGATGGGTGCCAGGTACAGCATCCCCCTGCTCCTTCAGTGCCTGTGGCTCTCCAAGGAGCAACTCTCTGCCTGCTCATGTGGCTAGTCTGGCTAGTGCACGAAGTCAGTGGTTTAAGATCCTTTTTCTCCCACAGACACCGTGGCTGTCTCCCAACAAGGCAGAGGGAGCGTTCCCTTGCAGTGTGATACTTTACCAGGGGAACTCACTGGTTTTTAATGCATTCTCAACTCCCAATCTGTTGAGCACTTTCTTTTTACAGTGATTGGGTTTCCATTAACTCAGTGTCTGGTGCCTGTAAGGAGCAGTAATAATACCAGGGACATATCTGCCTATGTGCTGCCCACAGGCAGAGGAGCAGCTGGTGAGAAACACTTGAGGGCAGGACCATGGGGTCAGGGCTGGAGCTTCTCCATCTTCAGCGTGGTTGGGCTGACAGAGTAGTGCTTATCCTTCTGACTTGCTGCCAGCTTCCCCAAGTGCTCTGCTGTGCTGTGACAGTAATGCCATTGGTGACACCCAGCCCATTTCAAGCCCACTCGTGTCCCCTTGTGTGGTGCAGGGCAGAGCTATTGACTTGCAGGTAATTGAGACCTGGGACTGGCACCAGCTTCCTTAATGGTACTTAATGGTATTGAGCCATTTTTCACTGGAGTAGTGTGAGTTTGCAAAGGTCAGTTTCCTTCAACTCATTATTTAATGAAGCACAGGGGGAGCTATGAGTCATGGATGATCCTCTGTGAGGAGGAGGAAAAAGGGGGATGCTGAACCTGTGTGGGTGTGAAGGGCCCAGTTTTTCTGCCTAGGTGGTGTTCACTTTGGGAGGAGTGGTGGATGGACTAGTGGAGGGCTTGTAGCACTGATGGAGCAGGGAGGGTTGAAGTTGCCTGCAGAAGGGCAGCAAAGGCATTTCACATCAGTCCCACTGCTCCTTCCTTTGGGCATGTGTGTGTGTAACTGCCTTCTGTGAGAGCTGAGCTCCTGTGGGGTACAGCTCCTTCTCTTCCAGCACTAACACCAGCTGCTCTTGGGAACTCACAAACAGCTAGTCCACTGTTTGTCCAAGTAATTGTTTTCATAGTCAGGGAAGAGCTCAGATACATTTCTGCACTCTAGAAACTAATGGATAAGATTAACCAAAACTATATATGAGACCAGGTTAAAGGAAAGAAAAATCTTAATATCTCTTTGCTTGATGTGGATTTTTTCCCCTTGGAAGGTGGGACTCCCACTGCTAGAGCTAGTCAAAACTAGAGGAGGGGGAAGAAATACAGTAGAGCAGATAGTGTGGAAGCTAGTGAAATCAGTGGGTGCCAGCAGGGCTGTAGGGCTTGTGATCAAATGTTGGGAGAGTGCTGAAAGGGAGGGACTAAAGAGGTTGTCAGTCAAGTGTTTCCTCCACTGGCAGTGCAAAGCATGAGGTCTGTGCAAGAGGGAGGTGCAGGCTTGTGTGTGAAGCCTTCTGTGTCTTGCAATTCTGAGGCACCATCTTTCAAAAGTGAGGGTTTACGTCCTTAACACAGAAAAAGCCTAACCCGGGGGAAAAGACTTCTGTCCCTTAGTTCTGTCCATCTCTCCCTCCCTTCCCCTGTGTAAAACACTAAGCCCTTTGAAGGGTATTCATCTCAGCAGAGTAGCTTTCCCCTTTCTAAAGAGGTGATTGTGTGGGAATGCTCCAGAGAGAACTGGTACAATTTTGCTTTGAGATAAGTGAGGCAGGAAGAGGAGTTAAACTGCTCTGGTCGAATGCACAATGAGCCTTTTAATGGACTGTGCTCTAGCAATTTGGGTTTTTTCTCTTTTCCTTTGATGCTGTTGCTAAGGCATGTTTAATTGTTCCCTTTCAGATGCTGTTGAAATTATTCCTGGGTCAGCTTCTAGTGCCTCCTCTATAAGCACCACATCCCTGGATACCTTGTACACTGCTTCTTCTGTATCCGAGACCGCTCTCCCAACAGCCACCTCCAGTCCTGCCAACACCCCACCCCCTGTCCCGAGCCGGAGCGTCCACACCACCATCACTCGCAACTTGGACAGCGGCTCTGTGTCCCACTCCCGCTATGGCACTTCCCCAAAGGATACCAGCAAATCTCCCCAGTCCAAGAGGGCTGCCCCAGCACCGCCAGCTGAAGGGGGGACCCAGAGGTCCCACAATGTGGATGGGGAGAAGACTTCTCAGGTAAAGAAAACTGCCCCGGGCCCCCCTGCAAGCCTGGATGCCTTCAGCAACCTCTGCCTGGAGGATAAGAAGGCGGCTGGGGTGGAGTCGCTGCCAGCAGAAGCCGGTGGCCTGGTGGCCTCCGTGCCCAAGACAATTGGTGCCGAACTGATCGAGCTGGTGCGCAGGAACACCCACCTCAGCTACGAGCTGTCCCGCGTGGCCATCGGCATCGTCATCGGCCACATCCAGACCTCTGTCCCCGCAACCAGCAGCATCATGGAGCAGATCCTCATCTCCGTGGTGGAGAGTAAGGTAATGTGTGTGAGGCTGGGGTGGGGACTGCTGCACACCCTCTGAGCATCAAGGACAAGGTGTTATGAGCTCAATGAGCTCCTGATGTTTGGGATGAGAAATGCAGTGAGATCCCAAATGGAAAGGTGCTAGATGGGGGTAAATATCCAGCCAGGGGAACCAGGGGTTTAAGGGGTTTAAGCCAGGTCCTAGTACTGTTAGCAGAGAAGTGGAAAACAGGTGAGTTTATTCCCCAGATGAGCTGCAGATGTACAAGATAGCCTAGAGCTGCAGCATTATCTTGAGCTTGTTCTAAATAAACCTTATGTCAAAATAATCCTATATTTCTCCTTCGGCATCAGTCATTGAAATGGTGAAGTGACCTGGGCAGCCCTCTGCTTTAGCTGGAGGGATAATAAATTTCAGCTCCCACTTGCTCAGTGCAGCCCTGAGGAGTGCACATCATATAAAACTTCTAAGACTGGAATTCCATTGCTAATAGCAAGATTATAATGAACTGTTCAGAGGCATTTGAATATGGGGAATTAATGACGTTCAAATTTTACATCAAATCATAATCTGGTTGCCTGTTTGTACTGAATAGAGGGCCCTATAAGCAATCATTAAGTTTCTGTGGCCATAATCTAGTGGTTAATTGCTTCCTTCTCCAATAACAATGCCCTGTCAATGTGTGATCAAGATTCAGCAAAAAAATTTAGCTGGTTCAAGCAAATGTTCTGGCTCTGTCTTGCATGCTGAGAAGTTCCGTTTTCTGATATTTGCACCTTGTCCAAGATTTGAATATTATCTTTATCATTCATACCTGTACTCAGGATACAATAAGCTTAATTCCACAGAAGTTATTTAGTGCCAAGTTTCTGCAGAGGGGATTTGAGAGCCTCAATTTCATGGCCATTGCTGCAGACCAGCCTGAAAAGGATGGGAAGAAGGTGATGCTGGTGCAGGGAGTAGTATGGATTTTCTGGTAACTGATATGATATCTGTCATCTAGGACATCTGTAGGATTTTAAAATGACCAGTAATGTATGGAGACACAACTGAAGATTCTGTCCCATCTCATAATACCTCATCATACCTATCTTGAGCAGTACTGCTTTCAGAAGGACAGCCTGCATGGGCTTGCACAGTGCTCAGGTGTAAATGTTGTGGATGTGGAGTGCATTTTTTCTCAGAGTCCCAGACAGATGATACAGCTCTGCTGGTAGGTGGGGGCCTGGTCCCAGGTGAGGTTGTTCACCTGGTGTAGAAGATTAGCTGTGACAGCTGGAAGGGTGATCACGTGTACTTGTGGGGTGGCTGCACTAGTGTAGCTTCACTAGTGTGGTTTAGTGGTACAAATTATTATTGTTGACTTTGTGTTGTTCATTATACCAAATCATTCCACAGTCTCAGGGGTTTCTGTGTAGAATTGTTGCTGAGTTGTCAGTTCTAGGTCAAGGAATTTCTTTCTTTAATTTGTAGCTTCTGAAATCCCTCTACTCCCCAGTCCATGCAAATACATGGCAACTCATCTCTTGCATATTTTTCAAGGTTTTTCTGAGATATCAGCTTTGATTTAAAGCTTTGGTCTGCTTGTAGTAGATACCATACGTGCTTCAACCTTTTGTATCATGTTCTTTAATTAGTTATATCCTTTCTATTCCTTTTCCAGTTTTAATTTAAAGTCAGCTCACTGGTTTACTAAATCAATTCCAGAATCCCTTACCTCTCTTTTATCCCAAGTACCTTCTGAAGGTTGAATAGTGCTTCCATCTTATTTACCTTGCTGCTTCTCCAGCATGGAGTCTGTACAGGCATGTGTTTTTTTTAGAGAATAAAAGATGCTGGGACAGCATCCTGCTGCTGCTTTTTGCAAAGTCATGTAAGACTAAGTTGGGGAACAGCAGAGACAAGGGGGGTGCTGAGGAGCTCACACCTTAGGAAAGATACTTCAGAGGTACCATGCTATTTGTGATCTGCAGGAGCAAACCTGCCAGGTTGGCTTCCCTGTGTCAGTATCTGGCCTGGCCTTGGAAATGGTCCCTCTTCTTGTCCATGAGCTAGCTCCTGATAAATGTCACAGTGACTGGGTAAGATGCACAAAGGCACTGAAACCTCTTTTCAAAGGCAGCATTGCAGTGACTGTCTAAACTGGAGCTGGCTTTCATGGGAACTCGTTGGAAATTTGGACATATGTAAAGATGCTCCCTGGTCTTTGGGCTTCTAGAGAATCACTTGGATTAGTAGGTTTTGGTGATATGTGATTACCTTCAGCTCTGTTGGATTATCTCCCATCTGAGAGGAGGGGATGTCATGTACTGTAAATGTCATGTCTAAGGAGGTTGTAGTTTTGCAGATTTAGCAAACTTAGTGTGAGACAACCAGAAGTGCCCAATGTTCAAGCTAATTGCACCTTGAGAGGAAGAACTCAGAAACCACTTACCTGCTTTTTATTAAAATCGCATTGCTGTGTTGTAGTTGTGACTCAGACCCATCTTCTAGTTGCCTTAAATTTAAGTTTGAAAACTGCTGACAGAGATGTGTGATATAAATTGGTCTTCTAGTTGAGCCCAGGCTGCTGAGTGAGGTCAAACTATTCTTGGATGTGTTTGAGATGGAGGAACAAGTAATGAAGTAGGTGTGGGAGGTGTGTTTCTAGAGGGGGTTCCCCTTGTAGTGCTGGGCTGTGACCTGCTCCAGCTGCCCATCACCAGCACCTGTTGTCCTCAGCAAGCTCTGACAAACCTCATGGCTAATGTGGCTGAAACCCTCTCCTTCCCCTGAAGCTGCCTTCCTGTTCATTCCTTGATTCAGCTTTGTTTAAAGGAGACTTGCTTTTGACAAGACACAGAGGCTGCTCTGGGGCTCAGCATCTCCCCAGGGGAGCTCTGTCCCCGCACAGGCCAGAGACAAGGAGAGGTCAGCAGGGTCAGTGCTGAGTGCTTTGGCTGTGTTGTTAGGAGGACTCCTCCTCAGTGAAATAGTGTAACAAGAGGGAATCTGGAGGGCAGGAGGATTGCATTAGTGCCTAGGCTGGCCTTTGCCTTGGTAATTTCTGCCTTTATGAAGGTCTGTGGCAGAGTCTTTGCATGCAGCTATCCCAGCTCAGCTGAAGATGGTTCCACTCCTCCCGAGAGCTGCTGAGGACATCTCTGGAGCCCTGAACAGTGAAGGCTGCAGAGCTCTTCCTGAGGTACAGCTAACATGGGGGTTGAAAGCCAAATGCTGCTCTCTCCCTGTGACACCCACAGGTCTGTGCATGGGTGCACAGACATTGCTTCCCTGCAGAGCTCACCTGCCCTGGACGGGGCTGTGTCAACTGGGAGCAGACCTGCTGCTGCTCAAAGAGTGTGTGTGAAAGGCCTGCCCTGGGACATTTGCCTCAGCTGAAGTCAGGCATCTCTCTTGCACCACATTTCATCTCATTTAGCAGTTGCTGAGGAGCATGCAGGTCTGCATGTGTTGGGACCAGTGTTAGCTGTCTGGTTTCTGTGGATAATGTGGGAATGGTTTGCTGCCCAGAGGATGGAGGAATTCCCAGAGCAGTCCCCATGAAGTGTGTCTGAAAACCTGCTATATGATTTTGGGGCTTATCTGGAGGGAAGGTGTGTGTACCCTTGGTACTGGTGATCCACTGCACTTGCTGGTGGGGTGTTGGGGGGAGGGAGGCAGGGGAGTGGGAAAAAAAGAAATGGCCAGGACAGCAGCTGGGTTTGCATGACAGATGTGGCCACCTCTGAGCAGTGTGGGTATGATAAAGTTCCCAAAATGGTTCTGGGCTGCTCAGGAAGAATGAAATCCCTGTAGCAGCTTGTTCTGCTGGGCTGGGGGCAGGGAACTATTTGAAGCAGCAAGATAATGCAAAGTGGCATTGTTAGAAATACTGAAACCTCCTTCTGCTTATGGGCTCTCCAGCAGATTCCTGGAAATGGCCATATGATGATGCTGCAGGTTGTAGTAGCTGCCAAGATGTTTAATAAGCAGAGACCTGACCCTGGTGATGGGAGGGCTGAGGATGGTGCTGAAAGTGCACTGAGACAGTGTGAGGTGTAGTTACATGGTCAGATGGAATAGCTTGTTAATGGATTGATCTCATCCAAGGCCATCCAAGCTTGATGCTCAGTGGAGTCATTAAGGGCTGCAGATGAAGGATTGGAGAAAGTAGATTAGTGGTAAGAGGCTGAATAGAGGGATCATTAAAATGAATACTCATTAAAATGGTCATCCAAAAGGAGTCCCAGCAGTGGATTGAGGTAGGACTAGCCCTGCAGTGCTCCAGTGAGGAGGATGTAAGGCACATAATGGAGAATCCTCTCCCGAGCAGCTGGGACACTTGAGGACAGGCAGGTGACACTGCAGTGCTGTAGGTCCTCCTAAGGAGAAGCAGGGGGATGGCAAGATGAAGCAAGTCTCTTAATGTATTTGCTTCTGATAAATCACCATTCAGAGGGAAATTCTTATGCTTGTACTCAGCTCCTGAAAGCTGTTGTGCTTTCTTACAGCTGCTTTTCTGCTAGGCTACCCACAGCTTCCCAAAATTTCAAATGTACAGAGGCTTGTGTTAAACCTGCATGCTTCTTCCTTCATTACCTGCCTGACAAAAATTATGTAAGAAGCAGCAACAAGAAAACTTCTTTATTTTATAACTGAAGCATGGACTTGAAGTCCTAAATTAGTTCATACCCCAAAGCAAATGACTAACAAATCTGTCTCTAATAAAGCGAGCAAGACATTACTGTTAAACATGGAGTGGTTTCCCCAGAGAGGGCTGGAGGGTGGGGATAGGCAGGAAGGGTGCAGCTCATGCACTTGGCCATCCATGTGCAGGTGCCACAACTGGCACAAGACATGGGCTTGTGTCTCTGTACAAAATCTATCTGCTCTGCTCCCAAAGTGAAGTCTGCCTAAAGGCTTGCTGCCCCTGCCTGCACAGCCAGCCTGTTGGAAGGACTAAGTCTTCTCTGAGGTTCCAGGTTCCTGGCTGGTGAGTTATAAAGGCCTTTTCTCACTGAGTGATCATGACTTGTTGCTGCATGTGGTAAGACAGCCTCATCCAAAAATTTTTAGGAATTTGGTCTCAGTGAGTGGGTTTTCCCTGTTGTTTGAATTTCTCAGCTTGGTTCTCTTCCACCTCGCTGATCTCCTGCTGCTGCTGTCACTGCTGCCGAACCCTTGTGTATATAATTTAAGCTTTTCCACAAATTAGTCCTTACCTCTCTTAATAGTGCCTGGGCACATCACCTGTGATCAGCTCAGTTCCATGTACTGAACCCCCCCTTCTTGCCTTGCTTTCAGGAAACCAGGTGATTCATGTGATATGCTTAGGTCCTAGAGGCTTATCCTAAATCCCAGAGCACAGCAGCTGTTCAGGTGGGTTAAATGCACCCTCACCACTCCCCTCTTTCTTGAAGGAGAGGAAGAGCAAAGGAAAGGCAACCGAAGAGGGAGACCTTCATGGCAAGGGTTGTGTATGAGGCAGAAGTGGTGGGGATGCAGTTGATAGCAGTTTGAGAATGGAATGTGTGCAGTAAGGTTTACTGGGTGGCCACACACTTCAGAGCTGTGGTGAACAGTGGAGCTCTGCTGCTTAGAATGAAGGCAAACCAAAGCAGCCCATGATGAATTGGTTCATGTTCTTGCTGCAGAGGATCCAGGCCTAGAGCAGCTGGCATGGAGAGCACCATACAAGTCCCTGCTCTTGAGCCAAGAATTCAAGGCAGATCTGTCCCTTTCAGGCTGGAGGGAGTGGGCAGTAGAAGGAACTTCTCTTGTCTCAAGGGAGCTGAGCAGTGTGGTGGTCTGCTGTCCAGGACATGTTTGTTTCACTGGGGGTGCTCAGCTGCTGCCTGGCAGTGGTCCTGGCCCATACTGGGCTGGTTTGGCTTTTCCCATTCTCAGGATGACTTCCAGAATCTACAGAGGGTAGAGGCTCCAAAAATATGAGGTCTGAAATAATATGTGTCATAAACTTACTGGTTTTATACTGCCAGCTCTTGACTGAATGAGGTCAGCTGCCAGTTGTGAGACAAGATTGCAGGAAACAGGCACCCAAACAACAGCCAGCTGTCAGGGCCCCACTAACCAGTGGTTTTGCTGTCGTGCAGAACCTGAGTGCGGGGCTGCCCTCGGGCCAGATCTGCCACGACGAGCAGCGGCTGGAGGTGATCTTTGCAGATCTGGCCAGGCACAAGGATGATGCTCAGCAGCGCAGCTGGGCGCTCTACGAGGATGAGAATGTCATCTGCTGCTACCTGGAGGAGCTGCTTCGCATCCTGGTGAGTAAATTCCTCTCTTTACAGGCACACCAGAGCAGACAGCGCTGGTGAAGTTCCTTTTCTTGACCTCCTTCACCCCTGTGTTGCCACTGGATCTCCTGTTTCGGGGGCACAGGTTTCTTGTGCATCCTTTAATGTCAGTAAGCCCTACCCTTCTCTGTGGGCTCTGCAGTGCTCTTGAGCTGCCTTTGCTCTCTAGTCCACCTTACAGAGCTGTTCTGAAAGCGTTACTGAGCTGTTCATGGTGGTTTTGGTATTTACCTATCACAAGAGGACATAAACCCTCACCTCCAAAAAACCCAACCTGCCACAGAAAACCTGGAAGTCTCTGGTAGGGTTGTTGCACTCCTAAGCCCATTTAAAACATCTTCCACTTAAGATATCCTCCATTGCTGGGAGGTGCCTCTGGGGTTAAGCTCATTAAATGCAAAGAACATTCTTTGGTTGCCTTGAAAGTGAGCTTTAAAGCTGTTCTTGTGAGAAAGTATAAATCATCTCACACATCTCTGCATACAGGAGAGGAACATGCTCATGGTGAGCAGCAGTGGGATTACTGTCCCAGCACTCTCACTAGTCTGTGTCCAGGGATGATTTGGGAACTGCCCTCAGTGCAGTGACATGGTCTGTGTTAGGGGTACTGGTGTGGGGTTTTCTCTGGCACTATTTTATAGTCCTCTCCAGTTCTGAAGAAAATGGGTACATTTTCTGTAATAAAGGCCAGGGTCTTTGTCACTCTGCATACAGCCCGTGCTGCCTTGCTGTGGGCCTGCAGGGCAAGGCTGAGTGGGATTTTGTGCAACCATTTCCTCCTAACTTAGGGGTGGGAGAAGATGTACATCTCAGGATGGGAGCAGTGCTGCAGCTGCCCTGTGTAACTCTGTGATGCTCTCAATCAGCTGTTTGGGTTGTGGTTTAGATATTTTCAGCCTGAGACGTGCTCTATGGCAGAGGCATTTCTCAAGAATCCACTTTGATGGTGAAGAGTGATGATGAAGGGTGATGGTTCTTGACCTGTTTCTGTGCTCTGCCTTCAGTTTCTTTGTGAGACGTTGGGGCTACTGAGATCTGAAAGCAAGTGGACTCCCTAGAGGTTCCTGCCCAGGCACCTTCTGCTTTGATGTGTCACTGGGTTACCTGTCAATTCCTTCTTCCAGACAGATGCAGACCCAGAAGTTTGCAAGAAAATGTGCAAGAAGAATGAGTTTGAATCTGTCCTGTCCCTTGTGGCGTATTATCAGATGGTAAGGTGGCAGAATGCACCAAACATCTTTTTGAGATTTCCCTGAATATGCAAATGAGCCGGGTTGGTACAATAAATGTATATAAGATGTTTCCCTTGGATAGGGCAGTTCTGTGGTCTCACTGAAATTGCAGCATATCCCTTTCAAGTGCTGGCTAATGTCAATGCTATGCATGAAAGTTGTGTGAAGGAGCAGAGGATGCTGTAGCCTTTGAAGCAGTAGCTAGCACTTGGCAAGGGTAAAGCTTGCTGCTTTTACTGGCCCACTGAGGGACAGCATTGGCATCACTGGTATCTAGAGGAAGGATTTCAGAGGATGCCTTGGGAGATCTGACAGGCTGTGATTGCTCTTCTTTTAATTGATGCCACCCTGTGCATTAGTAAATAACTTCGGTTAGGAAAGTAGGTAATGAGTAGAAGCCTTGGGAATGGGGAAGGAAATCCCTTTAGAGGAAGAAATGGAAGTTTTGCTTTAAACACCTATGTAGTGTTGCTTTGCCCCTCTCCTTCCTGGAGAGTTCTATTGTAGGACTGTGTGGGAGTAAAAAACTTGTCCCCATCTTGTCTCTGAGTCCCCAGCTACAGCACATCAAGTCTTGTGGCATTTTGCTTTCATCTAGCACTTGTGTGTCTGATCCCAGATCTCAGCATCAGGGGGCTGTAGCAGAGCTGAGAGCAGTGGGAAGGCAGGCTGGGCAGTCAGAGCCTGCTGACTTTCACTGCCTGCTCTTCTCTGACCACAATTCCAAGGAAGCCTGACCAGGTAAGGAGCAGTTGGGTGTCCTGTCCTGGCTGCTGTCATGCCCAGTGCCAGGGCTTGGCTCAGTTGTGTTCTCTGAACCCTGGAGTTGTGGGCTGAGGGTGGAGTATGCAGGTTACCTCAGCATCATAGCTCCTGCATGGGAGGTGCAGGCTGAGCACCATCTTTGCTGGAATCCTTGCATGTCCCAAAACTTTCTGATGAGAGCTTGCAAATGTTACCTTGTCAAGAAACCTTAATCAGAGCAGTGTTCACAAAACTGTAGCATGCTCAGAGAATCCTGGCTACCCAGCACATTCAGTCTCTTTGCTGGGGACAGGTATGGGTTGTTGGTGTGTTGCCAGATTTAGTGGATGATGTGGGACATCTCAGATCTGAGCTCTGGCTGCCACATGCCCTCTGACCACATGTGCCAACAACCTGTAGCCAGCCCAATCGTGAACATTATTGTAAAGTGATTCCTGTACTGTTGCTAAAAGCTTTTAGAGCTTCTGGGTTCATGCCACCCTGGGAAGGTCTGTGGCTTCCCAACAACAGAAACTTCTAGAAGCTGTGTCTCTGCCTCAGAGTGAGCCCTCCTCTAGGACATGGTTTGATCTAACAAATTGGTTTTGCAGGAACACAGGGTGCCCTTGCGCCTGCTGCTGCTGAAGTGCTTTGGAGCCATGTGCAACTTGGATGCTGCCGTCATCTCAACGCTTGTGAATTCCGTGCTGCCGATGGAGCTGGCCCGGGACATGCAGACTCACACACAGGGTGAGCCAGAGCTGCTCTTCCCACAGCACTGGGAATATATCTTCCCATTACATCATTTGCAGCAGCAGCAGTGGCCCCCCTATTGCTCCACATGCCCGGGGGGGAATGGTGTCTGGTTTTAAAGTTATTCAGGTTATTACCTCTGTAACTGGGGAATGCACAGGAAGAGATGTTTCAGTCCAGTGGTGCGAGGCCCTCCAGCTCTTGAACATGCCATTAATGATCTGTGTCACTTCTTGTAGATGTCTTAAAACATGTTTGGAGTTGTTCCAGTTTTGTTTCATAATGCTGACAAGAGACACTTGCAGATCTCAAGGGAGATCTCTGCAGTTTCTTAAAGAGTTTTTTCCAATGTTCTATACCCAATTTTTGTGGTGTTTCATTGTGGTGAATGAGATGTGTGCTGGTTAAAGGAAAGGGCCTTCTCTCCACCACTGTGCCAAGAGATAGTAGTGCTGTTGTTAGCACTGCAGTCCTGGTCCTCTGCAGGATAGTGCCATGGCCCAGGTTTTCCCAGCTCTTTGCTTTCCATGCTCAGGCTTTGCCCTCATGTTCCTTCTACTTCACCCTCCTCAATTTGTTAGGATGACCTGTCCCTGCTACTAACAGGAATGTCCTTTGTGCCCTCAGAGCTCCTGCTTACCCCAGTGTCCTTTATTTCTGAGCAGCCAGAAGCACATGCTGGAAAAAGCCTAAGAGTAAGGTGAACATGTAGTAATACTCCCCTGGAGTTACCTTCCAGCTCCCCATTTGGGGACTCCTGGACAGTCACAGCTTTGCTCCCCATTTTGATGCCAACCTGTAGGCCACCAGTGCTGGCAGTGGCATATTTCTCTTAAAAGGACATTGAAAATCCATTGTCTTGTGCTAATTGTGACCCACAATTAGAGTAGCTGTTGAATGACCACATGGATCAAATCAGAAGAGCCTGGTGTTTGCAGCCTTGCTGCCATGGTTGCAGTCTGTTAGTTTGTTGTGTGTGTCATGGAGCTGTGGAGGGGTAGAATTTGGGGATGAGATTGTGTAAGGGTTGACAGGTCTGCAGAGAACAGGGACTGTCCCATCCATTTTATGTGAGCTGAGTAAATGTCCTAGATGACCACTTTGAACCTGCATAATAGACATTCCTGTCCCCAGCATCCCACCTCAGATGAGTCCCTGCCAACCTGACTCTGCTGGGCAGCATTAGCAGGGCTCATCTCTGGAAAGGGCTATGGGAGATGAAAATCAATCCTGTTGCAGAAGGCTTTGCACTTGTCTCTGCCTAGATGCTCTGAAGTGCAGGCATTTCAGAGGTGAGGAGGGTGGCATTTCAGGGCAGGGGGAAGGGCTGGTGGTGTGGGACTGCAAGTATTACTCCTGTGCTGGCTGTGCTTCCTCTTTTGTTACTGCTGCTTATAAATTCTGTGCTGTGAATTTAGCACACTCTTGGTGTTTAATCTGGTTGTGCCTGAGAAGCATCTTCTCCAGGCTGAGGTTTTACTGCCCAAGAAGCAAATGCTGCTTGGTTATGGGACTGTGCCTGTGCTCCTGCAGCAGCATTTCTCCCGATTTTGTGCTGCCAAAAATAAACTTTATTGTGCCTCCATCATTCATTCACGAAGACTGTCTCCAAGTGAGCATCCTGTGCACCTTCCCAAACAGGGTTCTGTCTCCTGCCCTGTTCCTGAGCTGTCTTTGTGCAGGCAGAGTGGGCTGGTCACCCTTCTCACTCCTTGCCTGGTTGCAGTGATGTTGTGTTTTGCCCAGGGCTGTGTCATCCCAGACAGCACAGCTGATTCAGCCTCTTGGTGGGTATGGAGCTTTCAGCTCTGACGTATGTGACTTCTGCACACCTCTGCTGATCTCCAGGTGGTGCTTAGGCAGGAGCAGGCCTGTCTCTCAGCAAGTCTTAGCTCTGCCCTGGGGTCCTAAAAGTAGGGCAGTGGAAGTGGGTGAGAAGTGGCTCTACTGTGCCCTCTGAGCTGACAACCTGCAGCTCTGTACCATCTCCCTTTCCCTAGCATCATCTCAAGGGGAGGGTTTTTTCCCTCCTTGCTGTAAGGTGGTCCAGTTGGAGGGTGAAAAGCTGCTCCTCCTTTGCTGTCAATCCACTGTGTGGATACAGGAGCCTCACAAATCAGTGTCCTCGTCCTGTGCTGCTTTCCTTGTGCTAAGCTTTGTGGTAGGCACTTGTGTAATGGCATCTGTGCATCATCCAGCCCTCTCAGCCTTCACAGTGGGGCAGCAGGGGGGTAACCATCCTTGGCCCAAATGTGTCTGTCCTTCAGAGGTGGTTCTGGGCATTAGTAGTTCCCTCCTGCCATTCTGGTGCTTTACTGCTTCATGTGCTGCCAGCAAATGGCAAGCTTGTGTGAAAACATGACCTTGAATCCTAGAATGACTTGAGCTTATTTTGGTACTAAAAACTGGGGAATAGCAGCTGATCCGTGACATGCTGTGGAATAGCTAATCCCTTCTGTGGGTGACTGCAGCCAGAGCAGCCAGTGCCAACACTACACAACTGGGGAGCTGGAACTGGCTGCTGCAGCAGCTCTGTGGGATCCCTCCTGGCTTATTATTGAAGAGCAGCTGGGGCAGAAGCTGTGTCTGTGGATGCTGGGTGCCTTTGGTGAGAAAGACTTTACCCTGGGACTGATGCAGGCATGTTGGCTGCTGGCCAGTTCTTCTGCAGAGGCTTGGGTCTTACTGCTTCTGGACAGCTCCTTCCTTCTGCTGCAGCTGGCCTGCACATCTATCCATGTTAGAACACCTCATAATAAGCCACAGCAACACAGAATTAGCCAGAACAATTCCAAAGAAAACAGACAGGGATAATCCAGTCTGTAGTCATGACTTTCTCGCTTGTTGCAGCACGGTTTACATGCAAGTCAGCTGTCAGGCTCTTCTCCCTGCAGTCATAGACAATTGTGTCTGCTTCCAGTGCCCACATTTCACACTGCTGGGTTTAGAAGGTGGAAGCAAGGTTTTCAAAGGCCTCTGAGAAATGCTTTTCATACATGATTGCAGTTTCTCACCACTGTCTCAGTAGTTTTCAGCAATGCAGGCTGGTAAGCAAACAGCTGTATCTCTCCACTTGTCATGGCTGCTTCAGTGATGCTTGTCAGTCTGTTGTCAGCAGTCCCTCTGCTTCAGGAGAGCTGCATTGATACTATTTAATTTCTGACAGCCACTGGTGCTGCTCTGTAAGGTAAAAACCAAAAGCTGTGTTTTGACTGACAGTTACTCTGTTCTTCAGCATGGTGAGTCTTGGAGCCTTGTCCTGCTGCAGCTGGGACACTCCCAGGAACTTAGAGAGTAGAGCCTGTGCAGTGTGAGTGTCCTGGGTTCATCTGGATTTGTCCCACGTTCAGGTTTCTGGCTAGTTTCAGCATTCTTTGATTTGTCATCTTTAGGGAAATACAAAAAGATTTGCCTCCTAGTCATGTAGACTACTGTCAGCCAAGATGAATGGACATCAGTTAATGGCAGATGGACCAAGGAGGTATAAAGCTAGTCTCTTCCCTCCCATCTCTAGTCTGTTCCTCCATATTTGCTACTGCCATGTTTATCACTGGCTTCTGGCTCTCACTTTATTTCATTGCTCCTGATGTGATAAGAGAAAATGTTTTATTGACAAAAGAAAGCCTTTTCAGGAACATGAAAACAGCAGCTCCCTGTGTCTACCTACTGCAGTGTCCTGCCTCTGAGACCCAGCTCCTGTAGCCATGAAGGAAAGAATGAAAAAACCATGTGGTGAACTGTTTGTCAGATCCCTTTTCTGCTACAGTGTGCTTTGGCATCACTGTCACCTTACAGCTGAGAACTACTTATATAAGAAATATGAATTATATTTAAGTCATTAAATATCCTCCCTCTCTGTTTACAGAGAGTAAACAGCAGTTTTCAGCCTTCTTTTGCTACCACATGGTCTACAAACTCTTAATCTTGTTCATACTGTAGTATCTGGTTAAGCTGCAAATGATCTATTTTTACTCAAAGTACTTGCTGATTGAAAACTGAGGCATCGTGTGGAACTGTGACAGTGTGAGTGTGCTTTGAGTGGAGAGGCTTTGCTGACAGAGCTGACTTTCCAGGATGCATGGGGCTGGAATAACTCAATAGTATTTTTCCCCCATGCTGGAAGTAAACCTGAGAGCTGACAAATGTTGCAAGTCCTTTGGCCAAGTCCAGGAGTAAGTGGTGACATTGAAGGGATCAGCCTGTGCAGTCAAAGCCAAACTGCAGGGTGCAGATGCTTACAGATGGGTTGCTTTGTGCATGGAGAAGTAAAATATCTTAAAGGGTTTGGAGGGAGCACTGGAACTGGTGTGTATTGTGCAGGGCAGAAGTATGGCCAGGAAAAGCATCAGAGATTGAAGGGGCCTTTTTCTCCTCTGATGAAAAGTAGTTTTGGTCAGTTTTTCATAATTACACCTTCAGTTTCCTTGTGCCCCAGGGCTCTTTCTGGCAGATGTAGCTGAACTTTATTTAGCCAGTACGTGTGGTAACCTAAATAATACTCATTTTCCTATTGCCTTCAGACTTGCTGAAGTGGACAGAAGCTACATTTGATGAGGGCACAGATCCTCTTTGATGACTTTTTTTTTTTTT
>VYZP01054884.1:103401-114622 GCA_013400635.1 Hypocryptadius cinnamomeus
TCTGCAAATATTTATTGCGAGGTATCCATTAATTAAAATTCAGGAAAGACACTGGCAGGGGCTCTTTGGAGCATTCACATATAGCTGCTGCCAGCGAAAATTGTGTTAGACTAGCAGGCTGTGGGAAGTATCAGTGCTGGAGATGTGTGGCCTGGGAGGTGGGCAGATGCACAGCCTGAGCAGTGATCTGGTCTCCCCAGGGACCTTTTATACCTTCAGGCAGAGCTGAGGTAGCAAAAGTAGAGCAGTGCAGAGATGGTAACAAGCAGCATGGCTGTCTGGGGGTGGTGTTGGTTGGAACAGGCAGTATTTTGAGCTGGCCAGATGGATGCTTTTTCTGGGTTCAATAATTACATAACTCTGGGATGTGTCCTGGGACTGTGCAGGGGAGGTTTTTAATTATTCAGATCAAGTTTGCCCAGATCTTCTGAAGTAGAGGGGAAAAAAATAGAGGACTCTTGTTATGATTATTTTTAAATTGCTTTGGAAACACACGGCACAGAAGGCGTGTGCTGTGCTAGAATGGGGAAAAACACCCTCACTGCTCAGTCAGTACAGGAGTGAGGAGTGGGCTCATCTGTGTTAAATGCCTGTATGAAATGTGGATTTCCCAGCTGCAGCTGGGGAAAGGTTTCACATCCTCAGAAGAACTAATGACAGGACCTTTGTCTTGCAGATCATCAAAAGATGTGTTACTCTGCACTGGTGCTGGCCATGATGTTCTCCATGGGGGAGCCCCTGCCATATCACCACTATGGTAAGAGTGGCTGTGCTCATAGCAGAGCTGGTGATGGGATGTTTGGGGCATGCTGTCAGACATGGGGAAGGGACTTCTCCTGATGATCAAGGCCAGGGACAGCTCAGTGGAAGGCCCAGCAAGAGTAGGGTCTGTTCTTTCTCAATAGAGCCTGGCAGCTGAAGCACAGGGCTGAGATGCCAGATTTCCGAAGAGCAGCACAAATCTGGGTTAGAGCAGTGGAGGACTGAATGCCATGCTGCAGGAAACATGGATTTGCCCATCCCTGTGACTAAGTGGCATTTTGTTTTACCTCTGGCCTGTGTGAAAGCACATACCTCTTACTTGCTTTGGAGACTGTCTGCTGATGAGGCTGAGATCCCAGATCCCTACACAAACACCCACTAAGGCTGTCAGCTGCATAATGTGGCCTCTTTCTGGTCTCTCTTCTAGCAGGATAGTGCAGCCCTCTGTAGTTCAGGCTCTTAGGAAAAGTGGAGATGATTAAGCGTATTGTGGTCAATTATGAAGTGCAAATATTCTCCCTGTTTTATCCTCTGTCCTTTCATTTCAGCCAGAAAGCACTGCCCACTTCTTCCCACATCTATTTTGTATTTGGGAAATTCTGGGCTTAATTTTCCTAGAAATGCAGTAGAGATTTTTATAAATATCTCGTCAGCAGCTTTACCTTAACACTGGGTAAACCTGTACAAGATTTAAAGTGGTGCAGTAGAGACTGGAATGAGCCTCTACACCTCCTGTTTTTCTCTCCTTGTGTAACCCTGGCAGTTATTTCCTGCAGGTGGACTTATTTGCATGGGCTCCTGAGCTTTCCTAATAGCTGAATTGAAAACTGGGTTATTACTAATGATCTAGGTTATTAGGGGTTTTTTAAAAGAGATTAACTGAACCAGTGGTCAAGAATGCCAGTCTCTTCCTACCTTGAAGCCTTCTCTGGTGGCATTGGTTCTGCAACAGCTAGAGGAGGATTTGGTGTTTTGTTTACTCAAAAAAAAATTGCCATTTGGGGTACCAAATTTCAGCAATCCCCTGCACTGTGTCTCACACAAAGATGCTTCAGTGGTCTGTCTAGTCCACTTGAAGAGTGCTTCATTCCCTGGAGGCCGACACCAATGTTTTTGAAGCTTAAAAGAACACAGAAGTAGTTTGGATGGTCCCTTGTTGCTTGATTTATTTTCACTGTGCTGTAAATGCCCCTTTCTCCTTGTGCAGAACATCTCAACTCTCAGTTTGTGCAGTTCCTGCTGGATGTGATTGAGGACGGGCTGCCCTCGGACACCACTGACCAGCTGCCTGACTTATTTGTCAACGTCCTTCTGGCCTTCAATCTCCACATTCCAGGTTCAACTGGTGCTGCTCTGCCTTGGCAGGATTTCACTGCTCTGGAGTGAGAGTGTGAAAAATGGGGAGAATCTTACTGGGTCTTGATGGTGCTGTAACCACCATCCAGCTCTCCTAGTCTCTGGCACTACACTGTGTTTAAATGTAGTGCAAAACCCTAGAGGAAAAAATGGTCTGAGAGCCCTTGCCCAGCAGCTCTGGGCAGCTCAGTGGATTTGTCACTGGGCTTCCACAGTGCCCAGTCAAAAGAGTTGTTGGAGTGTACTTGCAGAGCATGAGTGGAGTTAATTTATAGGCATGGGTGACCTGGGAGAGAAGATGCTTCAGTGGGCATTTCTCAATACCAACTCAGAACAAAAGTCCTCTGCCTTCTGTGGGTCTTGGCAAAGCTTCTGTTTCCCTGTCCACACTGCCGGAAGCTCATTCAATGCCATGTTGTTGAGGCCAGGCCCTTCAGCACTGGCCTGAGATGTGCTCTCCCCTCTTTGCCCTTGTTCTCTCTCCTCCCTGCCCTGCTGAGCTCCACGAGGACAGACAGCAGATCAGGTCCTTAGGGAAAAGCATCTTCCTTCTCTCTGCCTGCACATTTTGAAGCCTGTTGGAAAATGGGAGTGTAGTTCCAGGTCCTGTTAAGAGAGGCCGTTCCTTAACCCAGTCTTCTGTTGCTCCAGTTGTCTTTAGTTAATTATTTACCCTTGGTCTACTTCATGGCATTATCCTTGATTTTTTGGAGAGAGGGGAGGATAAAGCAGCAACGATATGTCCACTAATTTACCTGTTATTTTGGGCTGTGCATCATTAAAATGCATGCAAAAGTTTCTAATTTCCTGTGAAAGTTGAGTGCACAGAAACTGATTAAGTATATCTCTGCTGCTTTCATTCATTACCCCTTCTCACACATACCCATATCCTTGCTGGCTACTGTAATTAGGCAGTAATGCATGACAGGCTGTGTGTTTCTGGGGATTATTGCCCACCTGGGGCATAGCTGAGAGCAGTGACTTGTTCTCTGATGCTAAGAACATGTTAAATGATGTTCACATTGCTTATTGGTGGATTGAATTTTTTATCCCTATGTCTGCACGATTCATCTATCATGCAGTTCAGTGGTGCAGCATTAGTTCAAAAACTCTCCTGAATGCATATTATATGGATGCCCTTCAGAATCCTGGAACACTTTGCAGCCTGTGAAATATTACAGGCCACAGAAATAGCCACACTGAGCTGTTTATATGATTGAATGTGCACACTCACACACACAAGCTCTGCTAGGGTAAACTTACTTTACAGCAGATCACTCCCAGACCAGGCAAGGGGACAGTTCCTAAAAGTCTTCAGCCTGTACCCTTGCACAGCACAGTGCTGAGTGCTGGGAAAAACTCCTCTCTTCTGGGATGCTCCTGGGACCCTTCTTAAGAGAACTTGTAAGACTCTAAGTTCCAGAAGGGTACTGCTGATAGGAAGGAAGAGAGTACCAAAAAATGGAGCCCTTGGCTGCAGAGGGTTGTGAGCAGAGGTAATTTTTGACAACATAAAGCCTTTGCAAGGTATTTTCCCAATGTTTGGCAAGGTGGGAATGCACACATGAATCACATATATGGAGAAAGCACCAAGTTGCAAGTGTTTCATGTGCTGTTTCCAGATTTATTTCACCTTCTTTTTCCCTGCCCACCCACTCTGTGGCCTGAAACTTTTTGTAGCCCTGATAGACTCAGGTTCCCCAAAGCACCCCAGAGTACTGATGTTAAATAGGGACCACCCATTGTGTGTTTTTATCACCATGGTCTTCAGAAGACAAAGGGAGATGCTGAACAGGTTTCTTCTTTAGTTCCAGAACACAGTGTGATCATGACTACAATAAGCAAGCACTCCAATGTGAAGACTTTCACAGAGAAGCTGCTGCTGCTGCTGAACAGAGGAGGTGAGTGTGTGTGTGTGGCACTGTTACATGCCTGGCAGGGGGTGCACACAGGTGCTTGGGGAGACATGGCCATGCTCCTTACAGGGCAGGATATCAGGGGTGCAGGGTGCTGAGGAGCTGTCAGCTCAGGCTGTGCTGTGCTGCTTCCTGGTGAGTTCATGAGGGTGACAGTCTGCATTGCTGAGGATGCAGCTGCACAAGGAATAAGGTAATGGCTGATGGCATCTAGGGACAGAGGAGTGGCTGCCATTTCCATACTTCTGGGTCAGATTAGCTCCATCTCCGAGCATGGACCAGCTGCCCTGGGCAAGCTCTTGTCTGGGAGGAAAGCTGGTCCTGGGCCACTTCTGTCCTTGGACAGGCAGAGGACTCAATGTGTGCTGGCATAGAAACCTCTGCCTGTGCTGGCAAACATCTGCCCTGGGGGACAGATGCAGAGGGAGCTTTTGTCTTCAGAAACGCTGCTTGGAGTGGAACTTTCCATTTCTGAATTGTCAGCAGAGGGTTAGCCTTGTGT
Organism: Hypocryptadius cinnamomeus; assembly: GCA_013400635.1. NCBI lineage: Eukaryota > Metazoa > Chordata > Aves > Passeriformes > Zosteropidae > Hypocryptadius > Hypocryptadius cinnamomeus. The sequence goes on from VYZP01054884.1 coordinate 107,938, forward strand.
CTGCTTCAGGCACGGAGTGAAATCCAGTGTACTTGTAGAGCTGTTGCAGAGCAGATTGCTGGAACGCTGGAGATCTCTGCAGGAAGAGTGGTGCCAGATCTTTCAGCCTGTGCTGCAGGCCACTGTTGTGCTTGCTAATACCTTCTGGAGCACAGGAGCTTTGCTGCCTGAGAGAACTCATTTTATTGAGCTGCTGGAAATAACCCATCCTGTGATGCATGCAGCTCATCTTACTCTGGCTTTAGTTCTCTTTGGAGCTGCAAATCACTGTCTCCACACTATCAGCTTGAGGGCAGCAGGCACCTCAGTGCTCTTCTGTTTGGCCTCCTCCCAAAGCCTTTGTTTAGCCCCTTCCCTGCCAGATTCCCTGCAGAGATCACCTTACAGTGAGGAGCTGGGAGAAGAAAGAGGGGGGCCACAACCTAATGAAGATGCTTCTGTGTTGCCTGCCTTCCTGACAACTGCTGGAGGAGCTGCCATGGCCCAGAGCCCCTCTTGGAGTCTGCAGGGATGTGTTTTGCAAGGGAACAGGATGTGGTGGCTCATTTCAACTTGGAAGTGTTTCTTTTCTTGCTTCTGGGAGAGTACTAACCTGGTCTCTGGTGAAAGCCTGTTTTTGGTACAGGCTCTGATGTGCTTTTCAGAGAGATTATTGGACCCCTCTTAATAAACCAGGGAGAAAATGAGTGGTGGCTGTTGAGCAAAACCAGGAGATACTGAGAGGCAGTGTGCTAAAGCGCTCTCGCCTGGGATGGTCAGTGAAACATAAACAGTGATTAATGCTCATCATAATCAGTTTGTCTCATCTTGGTAGCCTGCAGAGCTGCCATCCTGATTACACATCTTTGAGCACCAAAGCTATCCATGGGCAGGGAGTGGCTGGCCAAGGGCAGGGCAGCCTCCTCTCTGAAGGGTCTAATGAAGGGAAGTGCACTGAAGATGGAGCAGAGGGGCAGCGGGGAGCGTGTGGCTCAGTACAGTCTCTCTGCCTCCCCAGATGATCCAGTTTGCATCTTCAAGCATCAGCCTCAGCCACCACACTCAGTGCTGAAGTTTCTGCAGGACATCTTTGCCAGCAAGGATACAGCCAGCATCTTCTATCACACAGACATGATGGTCCTGATAGACATCCTGGTTCGGCAGATTGCGGATCTCTCCCCTGGAGACAAGGTGCTCACAGTAACTCACGGGCACTGGGGAAGGGAGCACAGTCCCAAAACAATGGTGTTTTTCCTGGCCCCTCATGGGGCCTGCTGGTGCAGGCAAGAGTGGAGTTCTGGGGTGGGCACAACATTTCTGGGTGCTTAAATCAACACTGGGAGCTGAGGAGGAAGGGAAGATTTATCCTGCCTGCACACCAGCATATTTGAAGAAAGATCTGCCAGGCTTCTGGTAGTCTGCACACTTCTGACCAGGGTCCTTTGGGAAGAGAGACCCTCTGTGAGTAGTAGTAGGAGGAATCTCTCATGTTTGGTGTTGCAAGAGGCAGGGGATGTGGTAAAGTTCAAGGGCAGGGGAGGAGCAGCACTCTTGCTGTGGGAAAAGCAGTTTTCCATAGTTACTAATGATACTTAAGGAAAAGCAGGTGCCTCTGGAGTTGTGCTTTGGTTGATGGTGCAGCAGCAAGCAGCTGTTCCTGTGCTCATGCTGTAATGGAGGCTGGCATGTTTGTTTATCTCACTTCAAGTCTTTCACTGTGCTCTGTGTTTTGTCTCCCCTCCCACTTGGCAGCTGAGGATGGAGTATCTGTCCCTGATGCATGCCATCATCCGCTCCACGCCCTATCTGCAGCACCAGCACCGCCTCACTGACCTGCAGGGCATCTTGCAGCGCATCCTGGGCGAGGAGGAGGAGGACCAGCAGTGCCAGATGGAGAAACTGATCATCTTGGAGATTTATAAGGAGTTCCCAGAAATCTCTTCTGGTACCAGCTAATGCTCCTCACCTTGGACTGGAGCTTGAACCACTTGGATCGACTGTCTTTTGTTGACACTTTCTCCCCATTCCCTCCCAGTACAGCTCATACCTTATATCCCTCTGTGTGAGGCCTAAGGTTGGGACAGCGTTCACCGGCCCTGTGGAAGCGCCAGTGGCAGAGGGTGTGGGGTGTCCCCAGGGCCTGGTGCCCGGGGCAGGCGGAGCAGGTGGGCGCTGGCGCGTGGTTTGCCTGCAAGATTCAGCAGGAGCTATTTGGGCAGCTGGTGTTAGTGGGAAGGGCAGAGAGCTTGTGGGGGCTTAGCAGCCAGCATGGGAGGATGTTTAGCTGCACTGGTGTCCCGAGGTCCTGAAGAGAAAGGCCTTTGCCTTAGAGTATCACTTCTTTTCCATGTGCGTCTCTCTCCCTGCAGTGACCAAGTGGAGTCCGCTGGTGCTTGGAAGAAGCTTTTGTAACATCTGTTTTGTTTCCTGCTGCTAGTGCCAATGTGCTGCAGCCCTGCCAAGGGAAAGTAGCTGCTCGCTGTCTAACGCCTCGTCTAGTGAGCCTTTCACTCCCTCCTAGCCTTCAGCTTTGCCTCTGGGCAGCAGCCCACCTTGGGTCATGGAGGTCTTACCCCAGCAGCTGCTTTTCAATCTGCTTTCTATAGTGATGTTTGAATCTGAATTTCTTGCACACTGTGGCAGCCTAGAAATAAGAGCCACGTGGATGACACTGCCCTTAGGAAGCCCTTGGCTGGACACAGCACAAAGACATGTCCTGCCAAGTGGAGCTGCCACTTGCCACCTCTGTTGCAGCATTGCCTGGAGCAGAGGGGCTGCCCTTGGGCAGGCGCGCTCTGTTCGTGAAGCGCGTGCATTTCTTGCCTTGAGCTTCATCGTAGCTCTGCCTCGCTGCCCCCCTGTGCCCATGGCAGCACTCAGAGGCAGCGTGAGCCTGGTGTCCAGTAGCTGTTTGTGACTACGCTAATTGTGGGGAACCCTTATTTTTATTTCCTCTAGGTTTCTAGCAAATTGGATTAACCTGCTTCCCTGGTCCAGATAGTCACACACACTAACGTGGGTCTCTTAGATATTTGTGTGCACAGTGTAGTCACTCCCTGTCTCCAGGTCTTCTTTTGCAGTAGCCAGTGTAGGAACTGTGAAACTGGAAATACTGGGCACTGTATTTACTTTAATTTTTGGGGGGTTTTTTGTTAGCCTGAGGGGATGCCACAAGCTCTGTAGGCCTGGACTGGCCACTGGGCCAGTGATGCTTGGAGAACAGAGGGTGTTGGCCTGGCAGCCAAGGAAGTCAGCCTGGGAATGCCCAAGCTTAATAACCACCCTAGTAGATAAACCTATTTTTTCCCTGTAAAAATGTATGAATGTCAAAAGGGATCCTGTATTTTCTTAAACACTAAGTGTAACCTGCAGAAGAATAAAAATGTCTTAAACTGGACTTCTGTGAGTGTAGCCCTGCCTGCCCAATCCTGCCATGGGGGCACCAAAGCATCAGGAGTGGTTGGATGCCTGCTGCCCACAGAGGCAGAGCAGTGGGTGCTGATCTCCAGATGGGGGTAATGCAGTCGTTTTCCCTCATTCAGCTTTTTGCCTTGTCTTTTGCTACCATGTTGCTGGCTGACAAGGAAGAGTGGAGGGCAGGAGCCCTTGCTAGGGGCACAGCCGTCATTCCTGGGCCCCGCCCAGCATGGCTGCTCCACATTAAGGGTTTGGCAGAGCTGGACTCACAGTTCGCTTCCCACAAGGTACGTGCAGCCTCAGCTGGCTCCCAGCGGAGCTGCCACGGCAGCGAGCCCGGGCAAGGAAGGGTTTAATGGTCTGTATCGAGTGTAATGAATGGTGCTTTGGCTGCGTGCTCCCAAACCTCAGCCCGTGCCTGCAGCTCTGGGGTGCTGGGAAGGCAGGGCTTCTGCAGTGGGAGGACAGCAGGCACTGGGCAGAGCACTACGTTGGCAGCAGGAAGCTGGTCTCTGCTCCTGGCTCTGTGCCAGGGGAGCCAGCCAGGCCATGGGCACAGCCCTGCCAGGACAGGGGTGTAATGCCAGGTGCAAGCTGTGCCACTCCAAACACAGGGATGGCATCAAACTCAGCTACCTGCAGAATCGGGGCCAGGACTGTCCCAGCTCCTGCCTCTTTGGCCTGTGTCTCCAAGGTCCCCAGGCTTGAGGCCTTGAAGTGTGCAAGTTGCACACCTGGGCTCAGTTGTGACACATAAGGGCTGCCAGTGCTCACTGGTGTGTCCCCCAAGGTGGCTCTCCTGTGCCCCATTGCTGTGTGCAGCACATGGTTGCATGTGCCCCTGAGCCAACCTCGGCTTGTTTCCGAGTGCTGCTGGGGCTTGTTGTTGGCCCATGACGTGCTGCTGTGGTGAGATGTTCGTCTGGCACTTGCCCTCAGTGATGCAGCACAGGCTTTGCTGTGCCAGGCAAACCCAGCAGTGGCAGGACCTGTGGCTCTGCTTGCCAGGAGCCCAGACTGCAGAGCTGGTGGCTCCCATTGGCATCCCCGAGCCATTGGTGTCCATGGGGTTGCTCGCCCTATCCCAGCTGCACAGTAGCATAACACCCTCTGCCCCACCACCCTGCTGCCACCGCAGCCAAGGGCTGGAAGAGCTGGGGGACAGCTGGCTGTGGGGTCCAGGTGGAGAGATGCACCTGCTGCACAGGAGAGGCCTTCACTCATCACAGGGAATCAAACTGCAGCATGTAAACTCACTGTCCCCAGCCTGCTCAGCACATCCTGCTCTCCATACTCAGGATTGTTGGCTGTAACAATGCACAATTAGAGCAGTGTCTCCTTGTGTTGGTGTTTTTATTGTGGTGCAACACTGAGGGGTGTTGGGGGGTCTGGCGTGGGGGGAGCAACACATTACCTGTGACCTGCGCTTCTGCTTTATTGTCTGGAATGATTCAATTACAACTATTTTGTGGCAGTAATACCCTGATAATTTTCTCCTCCTCCCCTGAGCTGTCAGCTGGGTAATTAGAACAAATAAACTTGAAAGCCTTCATTACTTTTAAAAAGTATTGCCTCTCTCCTGATTTGGTTTCCTGATGGCACATCCCCAGTTTGAGGAGGTGTGATGTATGATCCAGCCAGCATCTTCCTGTTGCACGTGAATGATGAGCTGCTCTATGTTAAATGAGGTTTCTTGGGTGAGCTGTGTGCAGGGCATTATCCTAACAGCACTGAGAGGGCTCAAGTGGATGTTTAAGGGTTTGTAGGGGACAACACATATCCCCTGAGAGCACACTATGCCCATAGCTGGTATGGCCACAGCCCTGTCAGTGCTGGTGCTGGACCAGCCAAGCCAGAGGTGTTATGTGGTAGTTAAGGAATTAATCACAGCAGACTACCCATCCTATGCAGTTCATAAATTAACATGTTGGCTCCTCCAGGGGTTAGACATCCACATTCACTGGGTGTCAGCCCTGAGCGTTGTGTAAGCACCAGGGGAACTTCTCTGTGGCACATGCTGAGCTGTGCTGGCCACCACTTTAGGGCCTGCCTGGTGCTTCTCATCATGGTCCTACAACACATGGTCAGCACATGCAAACAGGGCAAGGACAAGCCCTGCTTGCTCTGCCCACCCTGTGGCTTCCCCAGTGGTGGCCGGGCCTTGGCTTCTGCAGGTGGTGGGAGGGCCCCTTTGGAGTCAGGATGTGCATGGAGGCACAGTGTGTCCCATGTATGCCCTGCCCTTCCCTGGCACATCCGAAACTCCCCCCATCTCCCAGATTTGCTCTATTTTCCTCCCTGACACAGTTCTTTCTCCCCTAGCATTTGCCCCAGTGTGCCCTCTCCTTCAGTAGGACATGGCCAAGGATGTCCCTCCACCATGGCATGCGAAACACTAATGAGGCTCTAAACCCTGTTATGAGCTCCAGTGGATTAGGATGAGATATTAGTTGATTGAATCAAATCAACAGCTAAATTACGAGGCTGATGCATTAATGAATGACCATAATGCAAGGGCCTCAAACTGAATTTTCCTCGGAAAAATATAAGGTTGGTTGTTGTTGTTTTTTTTTATATCTGGGATGCAGGAAGCAAAATCTGCAACTTTCCCTCTGATGGTGATGCCACACCTTGTGGGTGTTGGTAGCTGGGTCTGTGTCAGGGAAGCAGAGTGGGATAGCTGAATTTGTGCCACGCACTTGGGTGCCCATGGGTGGGGAGCTGGGTGACAGGGGCTGGGCTGTGACACCACTTGCACCGCCTGGAGGAGCGGGACACAGGGAAGCCTGTCCTCATTCACACAGTTAAAACCCATCCTTGCAGATGCCCAACGTGGTGCTGCTTGATGGCCAGGGGGGAGTGGAAGGGGCCCGTGGGGCTGCCAAGGCAGGCAGTGCCTCCTGCCGAACCGCCGGCACGTCCTGCCTCGCCCTTTGTGTCGGCGGCACGGCAGCTGTCCCCTCCTCGGGCTCGGGGCACAGCCTGGCCCTGGGGACGCTGACGGTGGCACGGGCACCGTTCTGGCACCCGGTGCACCGGCAGTGCCGCAGCAGCGGCTCGCTGGGCTCAGCAGGTGCGTGCTGTGTGCACGGTGTCCGGTGTCCGCGGGCCCTGCAGCCTTGGCAGGGATGCTCCGGGAGCCCCTCACCCGGGGCCGGCCGGTGCAGCCCCGCGCTAAGACCGGGCCGGCAGCGCTACACCCGCGGGTTTGCTCGCGGGCGGCACACGCCGCTCCAGGGGCGGCAGCGGGCATCCCGCGGTGCCCGGCGCGGCCGGCCCGGGAGACGCG
>VYZP01054884.1:114640-155864 GCA_013400635.1 Hypocryptadius cinnamomeus
GCCCCGCGCCGCCCAGCCGCGCCCGCTGCCCTTGGTCCCGGCGCCGGCCCCGGGGCGGCGGGGCCGGCGCGCAGCACCGAACCGCCACCCGCTGTTCCCCCAGTACAACTACCAGGCGGAGGTGGCGGAGAACCAGCCGGCGGGGACGGCGGTGGTGGCGGTGACGGCCCAGGACCCCGACGGGGGCGAGGCGGGGCGGCTGGTGTACTCCATGGACGCGCTGATGAACAGCCGCTCGCGGGATCTGTTCAGCATCGACCCGCGGGCCGGGCTCATCTCCACCACCCAGGCCCTGGACCGCGAGAGCATGGACCTGCACTACTTCCGAGTGACGGCCACTGACCACGGGGCACCGCGGCTCTCCGCCACCACCATGGTGGCCATCACTGTGGCCGACCGCAACGACCACGACCCCGTCTTCGAGCAGGGCGAGTACCGAGAGACCATCCGGGAGAACGTTGAGGAGGGATACCCCATTCTGCAGCTGCGAGCCACCGACGTCGACTCCCTGCCCAATGCCAACATTCGTTACCGCTTTGTCAATGAACGGGCCGCCTACGACATCTTTGAGATTGATCCCCGCTCCGGCCTCATCACCACCAGCGGGCCGGTGGACAGGGAGAAGATGGAGAAGTACTCCCTGGTGGTGGAAGCCAACGACCAGGGCAGGGAGCCGGGGCCCCGCTCTGCCACTGTCAAGGTCTACATCACGGTCCTTGATGAGAATGACAACATCCCTCAGTTCAGTGAGAAGCGCTACATTGTCCAAGTGAGGGAGGACATACGGCCCCACACCGAGATCCTGCGTGTCACCGCCACAGACCTGGACAAGGACAACAATGCGCTAGTGCACTACAACATCATCAGTGGGAACAGTCGGGGCCAGTTCTCCATTGACAGTGTCACTGGGGAAATACAGGTGGTGGCCCCCCTGGATTTTGAGGTGGAGCGGGAGTACGCCCTGAGGATCCGGGCTCAGGATGCGGGGCGTCCTCCTCTTTCTAACAACACTGGCATGGCGAGCATCCAGGTGGTGGACATCAATGACCATGCCCCCATTTTTGTCAGCACCCCTTTTCAAATCTCCGTCCTGGAGAATGCTCCTCTTGGCCACTCTGTCATCCACATCCAGGCCGTAGATGCAGACTACGGCGAGAACTCGCGCCTGGAGTACAAACTGACGGGGGTCTCGGCTGACACACCCTTTGTGGTGAACAGTGCCACGGGGTGGATCACAGTCAGTGGGCCCTTGGACCGGGAATCTGTTGAGCACTATTTTTTTGGGGTAGAGGCTCATGACCATGGCTCTCCATCTTTATCTGCCTCGGCCAGCGTCACCATTACTGTCATGGATGTCAACGACAACCGCCCTGAGTTCACCCAGAAGGAATACTTCATCCGCCTGAACGAGGACGCAGCTGTAGGGACCAGCGTCCTCAGCGTCACGGCAGTCGACCGGGACGTGAACAGTGCCATCACTTACCAGATCACAGGGGGCAACACACGGAACCGCTTCTCCATCAGCACGCAGGGTGGGCTGGGGCTCATCACTCTGTCTCTGCCACTGGACTACAAGCAGGAGAGGCGCTACGTGCTCACGGTGACAGCCTCTGATCGCACCCTGCGTGACAACTGCCACGTTCACATCAACATCACCGATGCCAACACGCACCGGCCTGTGTTCCAGAGTGCCCACTACTCCGTGAGCATCAACGAGGACCGGCCTGTGGGCAGCACCGTGGTGGTGATCAGTGCCACGGACGATGACGTGGGGGAGAACGCCCGCATCACGTACTACCTGGAAGACAATGTCCCTCAGTTTCGTATTGATCCAGACTCTGGGGCCATCACTCTCCAGGCAGAACTGGACTATGAGGACCAGGTCACATATACGTTGGCTATCACTGCCAAGGACAATGGGATCCCCCAGAAGGCAGACACCACATATGTTGAAATCATGGTGAATGACGTTAATGACAATGCCCCCCAGTTTGTCAGCCCTCATTACCAGGGCGTGATCTCTGAGGACGCACCTCCCTTCACCAGCGTGCTCCAGATCTCTGCCACCGACCGGGATGCCCACACCAACGGGCGAGTGCAGTACACCTTCCAGAACGGGGAGGATGGGGATGGAGACTTCACCATAGAGCCCACCTCGGGGATCATTCGCACTGTGCGCAGGCTGGACCGCGAGAACGTTCCTGTCTATGAACTGACCGCCTACGCTGTGGACAGGGGCATCCCTCCTCAGCGAACTCCTGTCCACATCCAGGTCACCATTCAGGATGTGAATGACAACGCTCCTGTCTTTCCTGCTGAAGAGTTTGAGGTCCTGGTTAAGGAGAACAGCATCGTAGGCTCTGTGGTGGCCCAAATCACAGCTGTTGACCCAGATGAGGGACCCAATGCCCAGATCATGTACCAAATTGTGGAAGGCAACATCCCTGAGATATTCCAGATGGACATCTTTTCTGGGGAGCTCACAGCTTTGATAGACTTGGATTATGAGACAAAATCTGAATATGTGATTGTAGTGCAGGCCACCTCTGCCCCTCTGGTCAGCAGAGCTACAGTTCACATCAAACTCCTTGACCAGAATGACAACAGCCCTGTTCTGAAGAACTTCCAAATCCTGTTCAATAACTACGTGTCCAATAAATCCAACACCTTCCCCTCGGGGGTCATAGGGAAGGTCCCAGCGTATGACCCAGATGCATCTGACCACCTCTTCTACACCTTTGAGCGGGGAAATGAGCTGCACTTGTTGATTGTGAATCAAACAAGCGGGGAGCTGAGGCTGAGCCGTAAGCTGGACAACAACCGTCCGCTTGTGGCCTCCATGCTGGTGACGGTCACAGGTAGGGAGTGCAAATCATTAAATCTTCAGTACAGTACCTTTGGGGGGCTCTGCGAGGTCCCTCCGGGGCAGCCCATTGTGCATTGGGGGTGGGGACTGGTAACAAGATTTGGACTGGGAGTCCATTCCAGACAGAGAGTACTGCTGGAGTGCTGTGAGGGGTGGCATGGGAGGCAGGCTGTTGAGCAGTGCTCCATAAAGGGGCCAAGGCTGGGAATGGTCTGCAAGAACAAAGCATCGTTACTGAGCTGTGAGATCACTTCTGGCTGCTAGTGAGGCACCTTTGGAAGTGTCGTAGCCAGCCAGACTGTGTTGTGTGCCATGGGATGCTGGCCCAGGAAAGAGGCAGTTCCCAGGATGGCCAGGCTGCTGGCCCAGGGGCTGGTACACTGCTTTGCTCCCAAGCCCGGGTGGCTTTTCCGTCTGCCGGGACTGAGTGCTTCCCTGGCTCTGCACAGGAGGGAAGGATTGAGCTCAGTGCAGAAGGAGCCCTCTTAAACACCCATCTGCCGGTAGCAAACAGTTCAGTCCGGATTCTGGCTGTGGCACCTGCCAACACTTGCTCGGCAGGGTGGCTTCTAAAGCCTAGTGCCACCTTTATGTAGCCAACTTAGTGTTCAGGGGACAGCTGTGACAAACCTGAGTGCAGTGCCTGGAACTCTTGCATAGTGTTTGTTGTTGGAGTATCCAAATTGAGATGCCAGCTGTAGCTAGGGGTGGCCTTGTGGGGTGTTGGGTGCTCTCTAGCCCAGCTGAGGACAGGACAAAGATGGACCATGGGGCTTGCCTGTAAGCAAGCAGGGTTTGGACCTGGAGCTCCCAGAGCCTGAGCTTTGCCTTCACCACTAGCCTTTCTTAGCATGATCTGAAATGGAGGCATCTGTCCATTGCTGAACCATGGAGTGGCTCCAGGAGGGAGGGCAAGAGCCCTCTCTGGAGGGGCCAAGCACTGAATTGCCAGGAGTGCCTGGGGAGCCTTACTCTAAATTGTGATGCTCCCCTGACCATCGGCTACCAGCTGCCTTCCCTTTTAGCTCTCTCAGTCTGGCTTATTCTGTGAGAGGAGGATTTCTTTCAAAAGATGGAGCAAGGGCTTTAAAAGGAGACCTGTTCAAGGCAATCCTGCATGAGCAGCACCAGCCTGGCAGTGGGCTGGGGCTCTGTGGGGGCTAATTGTAGCCGCAGGGCTGGCTGAGAGCGGCTGCAGGCGAACACATGCCCATTGCTGGAGGTGGGGGTGGTTTTGACCTTTCCAGCTTCTGCCCCAGTATGTTTATGCAAGCCCTGCCTCCTCGCACACTTAACCCTGCACAAAGGCAGGAGACAATCGCATCCTGAAGTCCTGTATCGAGCCGCCTCGTGGCAAGGGGGCCCTTGCAATTAGAATGTCGTCATCTTCCAGCGGGAAGGGAGAATGGTAGAGGTGTGCTCAAGGAGGGGAGAAGATGGAAGGGGAAGAGCTGTTCTGGCAAGGGAAGTGAGATGCTGGAAAATGGGCCTTTTGTTGGCTTTTATATTGGCTGTGGAGGTGGAAGTCTAGTTTGGTTTTGCAGTCTTTGTTGTTGGGAGCCCCCCGCCCAGCTGGCAGCTCCACCGGCCCCATGCTGTCGCTGTGTGCAGAGAGAGGGTGGGTTTGCAGAGCTGGCAGCCAGGACATTCAGACCTGGCTGCATTGTCTGCCCCAGACACTGTGCCTGACAGAGCACCTTCCTGCTGCTGGGAGACAGCAGTAGCACCTATGTGGGTGACCCAAGGGTCAGCATCCTAGGAGGAAGTGGCTTCCCTGCCTTTATGGTGCATTTGAGGGAGGCTGAATCCCCCTAAAACACAGGGCAAGGGGCCATTTTGGCTGCCTGTAAGCTATGTGTATTCTTAGCTCAGCTCCTTGTAGGAGGCAGAAGACTTGGGCCATCACAAACCAGTGCCTTTCCAGTGGGGCTGATAGCCTCAAAACTGACCTCAGCTTCTCATAGGCGTGTGGACACTTCTGGCTGCTAAAATCTGCTCTTGGCTGCTGAGGATGCAGGACAGTGGGATGGAGGGGCTGTCCATGGGCAGCAGCACTCTGAAATTGGGGCAGTGTGAGAGACTGACATCATGTTGACTTCAAACCATTTCAGACTGGTTTCTCTGGGCTTGGTGGTAAGTGTGGAGGCTCAGGTGCAGGAGAATGGCATTCATCTTCTGTGCTGGGTGATAGGAGCTTGATTTACTTTCAAGATCTCTTAACTGGTAAAATATTATCAAAATGTTGAGAGATCTGCCAAAGCCCTTCAGCAGCAGTGAGGAATGTTCACTGTACCAATACCCGTCTCTTTTCCTGGCTTCTCTGTCTGGAAGTGTTTTACTGTTCCTCACCTGCAAACATGAAAGTCACCCTGTCTGTCCCCAGAGCAGCCTTGCTGTCTCTGGGGTGGCCATTGCAGTCAGAATTGTGGCTTTTGCTCTCTTGGACACTGTTGCTGCCAATCAGCAGAAGAGGACATAGAGCTCTTCTTTAGCTTTGTTGCTTTTGAAGCTGGTAATTGTCAGTCTTGGAATTGCAAACACAATGGCTCAATGCTGTCCAGCACAAGGGTTAGAGCCCCTTGTCCCTTTTCCTTGCTCCATTCCCTGTAGCTGTGTTTCTAGGACTCCTCACTCTGCTGCATGAATATTCACCAGGCACCAGCTCTCTAGCCACAGGATTTAATCAGAAAGGCTGAGCATTCGTGATTAAAATGCCTCCCATGGGGGGTCAGTGCCTCCAGCCAGCTTTGGGCTTTCTTCTGCTAGCTTTATTTTTTTTTCTTTCCCCATTTGCAGCAGGTCATTCTCTTAACCATCTGCTTCCCTCTGCTTGGAGGGGGGAGGCAGCCTTGGGTGTGATGCTGAGGTGGGACAGAGTTAGAGGGGGCTTACTGAGGAGGGCTGTGGGGAACTGGGAAAGGGGTGCTTGGCTTTCCTGCTGTGGGCTGGGTGATGCCAAAGGCATCAGCTACCCTCCAACTCACTTTCTTCCCCAGGCACAGAGTCCTTGCTCCTGTGAGGCATTACTGGCCTCCAGCCTGCCTCAGGATACCCTCAGCATCATGTGAGCCAAGGCTTAATAGCAGCTGTAAATCAGGCAGATATCTGCTGGGGGTGAGCATCCCCTGGGGAGAGCAAGAGCTGTCCCCAGGCCTTGTGGCTGCTTCTGGGTGAGCTGGGAGCTGGAGAGGAGAGGGGAGGGAGCTCGTGCTTGCCTTGGCCAGAGAGGCCAACAGCGAGGAGGGGACAAAGGGAGAGGAGAGGGGAGGGAGCTGGGACACGACCCAGCTGTGTGGAGAAGGGATCTGGTTCAAAGTGGTGGCATCCTGGGATACTGTCTCACCAGGTGGCTCCTCAGGGAGAGCTGCCAGGCTGGTGGTGGCTTGGGGAGCATCTTACACCAAGTGTGACTTGTGGCTTTCCTCACACTCCTGCCTCGCAGGGTCTGGCTGGTCTCAGTACCCCATGAGCCTCTTGCAGAGAGAATGTGCCTTGGGGAATAGAGGTGATGATGCCAGTTCACTGCCCTGAGCCCAGACAGATCTAGATATACCCTGGCATGTCCAACCAGATGCTGAATGAAGCTATTTTGTTGCTGCTGCTCATGCTGCCCTCTGTGCCAGAGCGGGCAGGGTGTTGCACAGAGGGGTGCTTTCTCACCTTGCTTCCATATGGGCTGGAAGCAGTTTGACTTCAGAGAGAAGCAACCCCCCTTTGCTCCAGGAGATTAGCTCCTGGGTGACTACACTGGCATGCTGCTCCCCCAGCCTGGAGCCAGCCTTATCTCCAGAGCACCAGTCCTGGCGTGCAGGCTGCTGCTTGCACAGGAATTTGCAGGGTCACTAGAAAGCTTTCACCTTCTGAAGAGTAGAGAGAGGTGAAAGAAAGAGAGATGTTTCAATTTGTAAATCCTCCTGCACTGCAAACTTCAAACAGGGCTGAGGGAAATCAAAAGGCTTTGCAGCACAGCACCCATGGCAAGAGAAGAGCAGTAAAGGCAGCTTTGTACATGTGGCTTGCATCTGGGCCATGGATGAGGGATGGGCAGCTGGCATGTGCACACCTGATCCTCGTCAGGGATGGGGCTGACTGGGGTGCCAGGAATCCTGCTGCTCCTCGTGCCTCCTTGCACTGTGTTGGAGGAGGTGAAGCACATAGGGGAGGTTACAGCAAGGCGTGGGATCCAGGGTTAGTCATGGGAGTCGCTGTTGAGATGTGCCGATGTAACTGTTGTGTTGGTATGATGATGGAGAGCCAGTTTTCCAGGGAAATGTGGGGGTTTGAGAATGTGGGGTGGGAGATGGGAACAGCAGGTGGCAGCTGTGTGCTGCTAATGCCCATGGAGCGCCAGCGTTGTGGTGCTGGCAATGGGCTGGAAGATGGACTGCTTCATTTCAAGAGCAGCGAGGTTCTTGATGAGCCCCGTCAAACGTTTCTAGGGCCACCAAGGTTGGCACAGTCCTGCCTTGCCATGCTGAAGTCTGGGTCTGCCTGCTGGAGCCTGTGCTGGAGGCCCAGGAGGAGGGGACCAGGTGATAGGAGGCATTCTCCTGGGGGGCGGCAGGCAGGCTTCTCCCAGCTGGTTGGCCCAGCCAAAGCTGCCATCAGAGGTGTCTGGGGTGTCCTGGGGTATCAGGATCTGCTGGGTCTCTGGGAGCTGGGTAGGTGGGGTGGGGCAGGGGCCCATGATCACAGATCTGCTGGGATGGAAGCTGCACCATTGCCCGCTTGGGCTGTGCTGCGGTGCCCCTGCAGCCTGAGCCCCTGGCTGGGAGTGCACCCGATGTGCGGCGGGTGAGCTGCTGCTGCTGCTGGCCAAGGTCCTGAGAGAGCAGGCAGGCGTGCTCCGAGTGTCCCCTCTGCTCCTGCTTGGGAGATTGCTCCTGTGGTGCTCCATCCCAAAGGGAAGGAGTTTGTTTCCAAGGAAAACAGAGATTAAAGAGAATTAAAAAAACCAGAGATGGGCTGAGAGAGGAAGAGATGCAGAGCAGATGGTGGGAAGGGGGGAAGCAGGGAGACCAGCACAAAAGCTTGGGAGAGCCTGGAGGAGAGAGGAAGGAAATGGCAGGAGGAGAGCACGGGAAAAGGCAGCATGGGGAAGGCAGACAGGGCACAGCAGGGAAGCAAAACACCCCAGGCCCTGGCATCAGCTCCTGTGTTTGCCAAACCTCCTGCTGGGACTTCCTTCTGTTCCTGAGCACCTTTGTTCCTGAGAGCTCAGTTTGCTGCCGAGATCCAGGACAAGGAGAAAACCTGAGAGTTCTTTCAGTGGAGAGCCTGATGGGGGGAGAAGGTGCAGCCACACCAGCCACTCCCCCTCCATCCCAGGTGACCCCCTACTAGCCTCTGGGGCTGTGGCTCCAAGCTTCCTTACCAGGGACTCAGACCTGTTGGGGGCCACACTGGGGTGCAGGGTTCCCTGGGCTGGGAGGGAGGAGATCTCCAAGCAGCAGGCAGAGAGACCTGCAGCGTGTTCCTGTTCCCTCCAACAGACGGGATCCACAGCGTGACAGCTCAGTGCGTCCTGCGCGTGATCATCATCACGGAGGACATGCTGGCCAACAGCATCACGGTGCGCCTGGAGAACATGTGGCAGGAGCGCTTCCTCTCCCCGCTGCTGTCCACCTTTCTGGAAGGAGTGGCCACCGTGCTCGCGACGCCCAAGGAGGACATCTTCATCTTCAACATCCAGAACGACACGGACGTGGGTGGCACGGTACTCAACGTCAGTTTCTCAGCCCTGGCACCGTGGGGCGGGCGCTACTTCAGCTCGGAGGAGCTGCAGGAGCAGCTGTACATGAAGCGCATGGTGCTGACCGGCACCTCCATGCTGGAGGTGCTGCCCTTCGACGACAACGTGTGCCTGCGGGAGCCGTGCCAGAACTACATGAAGTGCATCTCCGTCCTCAAGTTCGACAGCTCCGCCCCCTTCATCGCCTCTCACTCCACCCTCTTTCGGCCCATCCACCCCATCGCCGGCCTGCGGTGCCGCTGCCCCCAGGGCTTCACCGGGGACTACTGTGAAACGGAGATCAACCTGTGCTACTCCAACCCCTGCCTGAACGGGGGGATCTGCACCCGCAAGGAGGGGGGATACACCTGCGTCTGCCGCCAGCACTTCAGCGGTGAGTGCTGGGGCTGGGACCCTCCGGGAGGGGTGGCATTGCTGTCCTTTGGCATTGCTGTCACCATGGCAGGTGCTCTTCCCACCAGGGCAGTGGGTGTCAGAGCCACTCTGTGCCTGCAGAGGTCCAGCTCTGCTCCCAGCTCTGTGTTTCCATGGTGCTGCATGTGCAGGGCTGAGGTTGCCATAGAAATCTGTCTTGTAGGGAGTTGGCATGGAGGATCCTTGGGGACCCTGGCCACCACTTTCCACCCCTTCTCACAGAGCAGGAGGACTAAGCTAGACTATGCTAGCCTGGGGCACAGGAGGTTTCTTGGTTGTGCCCCATGCCAGGAGGGTGATGGGCTCTGGGACCATTGGAGTCCATCTGTGGTTTCAGCCTGTGCCAGTCTTCAGCTGGTCTGGCAGAGGTGTGGAGCCACACTGGCCCCATGTGCAGTGGTTGAGCTGCAACCCGCCCGGAACAGAAGGGGAGGCTGGGCCTAGGTGCACCACCAGGCAGGGTCTGATCCGGGCAGATCTGGTCCCAGCTGGGGGACTGGCAGGGGAATTCCCAGTCCAGCCAGTGTCTTGTTGCCACAAGTTCTCAACAGGCTGTGGAGAACTGGCAACTGGGGGATGAGGGGAGGTGGCCTCTGGCTATTGAGGAGGGATCCCCTGCCTTGCTCTCACTGTCGGGAGGGAGCATGGCAGCAGATGGCTGCCTGGAGCTCTTCTGTAGGTGGTTCCTGGTGAGATAAGCAGAGTCAGTGGTAATTAACCTCCGGCATTTGAAGCGTGAACAGCCATTAGCAGAAGGGTTAATGAGCTCATTTGCCTGTCACTTCATGCTGTCTCCTCATCCTCCTTGTGTATCACGGAGCAAGTAATGTGAGCAGGGCCTGGGGTGTAGGACTTCAGCTGAGTGGTTCCCTGGGTTCTGTGGGAATAGCACAGGAAAAGGGGCTGACAGATGCCCTGCACTGCACTGTTGAGCTGGCGTGGGGCATCCCTGTTACCCATGCCAGGAGAGTGCCAGGGTATTTGTTGTTCTCCATGTGGTTCCCACTTGCATGCAGTGTTTGGAAGCTCCCGGTGCCATGGGTGATACTTCTATAGCTAGTGACAGGAGCTCGGTGGCACTGGGCTGTCCCCACACCCCAGAGACAGGACTGAGATGCCTGTCCAAGGTTTGTGTGGTGGCAGGGCCCAAGGAGGCAGTCTCAGCATTACCAGGACTTCCCTGGCTTGCTTCTCCATTCTTAGGACTGTGCAGCCCAGCTCAGGCCAGCGCCCTCCTGTCACATTTCCATGCTGTACTGGATCCAAAGTTATCCCTTCAGCCAGACCTGGCATCACATCCAGCCCAGTGGCTCGTGCTGGGCTGGCAGTGGTTGCCAGCTCACTGGCTACTGTGGGGAACACCTGGGTAACACTTGGGGTATCATATCCTTCACTGGCCCCCAGCTGCTCCCCAGACTCCTTCCCCTCAGCTGCCCTGTCCCGAATCCAGGCTGAAGTCTGCATTCCCAAGACAAGGAGCACGTGGGTGGCTGCCGTGTCCCAAGCCTGTGGCCTTGCTCCTGCAGGCGAGAACTGCGAAGTGGACAGCCGCGCGGGGCGGTGCGTGCCCGGCGTGTGCCGCAACGGCGGCACCTGCACCAACGGCGCCGACGGCGGCTTCCGCTGCCAGTGCCCGGCGGGCGGCTTTGAGACGCCCTTCTGCGAGGTGTCCACGCGCTCCTTCCCGCCACGATCCTTCATCATGTTCCGGGGCCTGCGCCAGCGCTTCCACCTCACCCTTGCCCTCTCGTGAGTTCTCTCTCTCCTCCACTGCACACCGGCATCCTTGGTTCTCTGGCCCTGCTCTGGTGGCTCTCGTGCACAGCACGCTGGGCTGATCCGGGGACTGCCTGATGCTCTCCACGCCCCTGTGTTACTGGCTTGCTCCCCCGTGGGGCTGCCCTGGCACCTTTAGCCAAAGGGCTCTGAATCTGCACTGGCATCAGCTCATGCCTTCCTGCAGTGCTGCTGCCCTTTGCTGCTGCCAGCTCCCTGCCTCCACGCCAGGCCCCCGTGCTCAGATCTTAGTGTCCCTGTGCTGGGATGCTGGTGCATGCCACGGGAGAGAGGGGGTCTGCACGTGCTCCTTGCACACACCCTGCCCTCCTTCTTCCTACCCTGCCCCAGGTTCAGCACTGTGGAGCCCGGCGGCCTCCTGCTCTACAATGGGCGTTTGAATGAGAGGCACGACTTCCTGGCAGTGGAGATCATCCAGGGGCAGGTCCAGCTGAAATACTCCACAGGTACACTTGGCCCTGCCTGTTGTGGGCTTTGTCTCGTGGGAGCTGTGAGAAGGCCTGTGCTGAGTGGGAAGAGAAGAATGCTGCCCTGGATGGAAGCTGTGCTAAGGGAAGCAGGGTTAGGAGGTACTGGTGAGCATCAGTGGATAGCACAGGAGATGAGTTGTGTGTATCAGGACTCTCCCTGTGTATTAGGATTGCAGTTTGTGAGCACAAACCAGGACAAACCCTTTTGGTCTCTCTGCTGCTGTTCTGTCCTGTTGTGTCACTGTGAGCTTCACAAGTCCATCAGCAGCTCTGGGGGTTTGGTGCCTTAGGAAGGGTGGGAACATCTGGAGGCTGTCTGGCTTCCCTCAGCCTGCCATTATCCCTGTCTCCTCAGGAGAGTCCAGCACGGTAGTGAGCCCCTACCTGCCGGGGGGTGTGAGTGATGGCCAGTGGCACACGCTGCAGCTCCGCTACTACAACAAGGTACGTGTGCCCCAGCTGTCCCCAACACTCATGGCTCTCTCTCCCCACAAGTGAGCAGCTCTGGCTCTCCTGTTCTCTGCCTCTGTCCCATGGCAGGGGCTCTGGAAAGAAGGTAGAGGAGGTTGTCAGCCCTTAGGGATGGATGCAATGGAGCAGACAGCTGAGTGCAGGGACAGATTGACACTCAGGACCTCACTTGGAGGCTGCAGGAATGTGCTCCATGCAGTGTCCTTGCCCATGGTGCTGCTTGCTGGCCTCGGCTGGAGGTTTCCATCCTGCATTGCTCACACCTCCAGGAGCACAGCTGAGCCTGGGCTGCTCAGGCCTTTCCTTGGTTGCTTGGGTCTGAGGCATGTGTGCTGCTGACACCCTTCATTTGCTTTCAGCCCAAGGTCAGCACCCTGGGGGTGGTGCAGGGCCCCTCCAAGGACAAGGTGGCCATCCTGACAATAGATGAATGTGACGCTTCAGTGGCCCTGCAGTTTGGCAGTGAGATTGGAAACTACTCCTGTGCTGCAGAAGGTGTGCAGACCAGCTCGAAAAAGTGAGTTCCTTGGAACTGCTGTGGAGAGGTGTTCCCCTGTGGAGCTAGGCCTTCACATCCAGGACCTTGTCTGTGTGTGCCTGTCCCTAAGGAGGTCTGCTTCCCAGCCCTGTGCACTGGGGAGCTGGCTGGGCCAGTGTGAGGTCACTGTACCTCTTAAAGCCCTGGGCTTCTGATCCTGCAGGTCCCTGGACCTCACAGGTCCCTTGCTCCTTGGAGGGGTCCCCAACCTGCCAGAAAACTTCCCCATCACTCACCGGGACTTTGTGGGGTGCATGAGAGACCTCTTCATCGACAGCAAACGCATCGACCTGGCCTCCTACATTGCCAACAACGGAACTGCTGCAGGTACTGGTGCTCTGCTCCTGCCAGCCCTGCCCAGGAAATGGATTCTGCTTCTCACACAGCAATGCTGCTGGGCTGTAACAGCATCTTGGCACCACAGCTGGAGTTGAGCAGATTCTCACTGGAGAACAAGGCTTTCAGGTCCCCCTAAATGATCCAATGCCCACCTCAGCTAACATTCTGGGAATGTCCCCTGATCCCAAGCCTGTTGAGCTGGCTGACCTGGGAGATGCCAGGTCATCAGTCCAGCTCTACAGTATCTTTGTTCTGGCATAAGGAGCACCAACAGCCTTAACCCTTATCCCTGAGCAGGCAGGGTCTGTGTGGAGACACTGAGCAGCAGGGCTTGCCCCTCTGACAGCCTGGGGAAGGGCCAGCAGGCAGCAGTGCCTTTCCATGTGGGCTGGGGGGAGGTGGTGAACTGGTTGAGGCTGATACAGGTGGCTTTGATACCTCCAGGTTGTCATGCCAAGCACACGTTCTGCGACTCCAACCCCTGCAAGAACGGTGGCACCTGCTCTGTCAGCTGGGGGACCTACTCCTGCCTCTGTCCTGTTGGCTTTGGGGGCAAAGACTGTCGCCATGGTGAGTGAGTGGGCACTGCTGAGCACGGGCAGGGTGAGGTGCAAGGCTGTGCTGGGGTTGCTGTGGAAGCAGAATAATGGATCCATGTGATTTGAACTATCTCTGCTGTCCCTGCATCTAGTGCTCCCTGTGAAGTGCCTTTCCCTTCTCCTCACCTCCACTTTCCTTTCCAGCCATGCACCATGCCCACTATTTTCAGGGCAACAGTGTCCTGACCTGGGACTTCAAGGCAGACGTGAAGATCTCAGTGCCATGGTACCTGGGGCTGGCGTTTCGGACACGCCAGCAGGATGGGGTGCTTCTGCAGGCCCACGCAGGCCAGTACACCACCCTGCTCTGCCAGGTATGGCCACAGCCTCAGCCACAGCACCATGGCCCAGCCTCTGCTGCTGTCTGCCCCAGGAGAGCATGGGGACCTTGTTCTCCTGCTGGCTCCATCCCAAGCAGAGGGTAGTTGAGGGGAGAGGCATTTAGCAGGGATGGGTTTCCCTCCCCATGCTTTGATGGGGGGTAGGCTGGAAGCAGCCAGGGTTGATGAGTTCTTTGCTCACTGCTGGCATTGCTGTTCCCTTTCTGCAGCTGGCTGGGGGCCTGCTCTCCTTCATGGTGAGCAGGGGGTCAGGGCGCAGCACCAGCCTCCTCCTGGACCAGCTGCAGCTCAGCGATGGGAAATGGCACGACCTCCAGCTGGAGCTGCGGGACGTCCACAGTGGGCGAGACTCACGCTACGTCATCACCCTCACCCTGGACTTTGGGCTCTACCAGGTATGTGGTGCTTAAGACCCTGGCACCAGGGCAGGAGCTGTGGGAGATGCTTGGCAAACACAGGTGGAGCTGTGCCTCTGCTCCCTCTGAGAGGGCTGGGCCAGGGCTGGTGCCCATTTCCTCATGTTACTCCCTTCTGCAGGACACGGTGGTTGTGGGAAATGAACTGCATGGCCTGAAGGTGAAACACCTGCATGTGGGGGGAGTCCTGGGCTCTGGCGACGTGCAGAATGGGCTGAGGGGCTGCATACAGGTGAGTCCATTGCTCTGAGCCTTCCCTTTTCAGCGGGTCTGTTATGTGGAGAGTTGGAAACACAAGTCTGGCAACTGTTGCCAGCATTCATCCTGCTGGTGTCACTCTGCCACTGGGCATTCAAGGCTCTGAGGTGCCATGGGGTAGCATTAAATGGGGAGGATGGCAAGTAGCTGCTGCTGGGAGTTTGTGGAAGGCAGGAGAGCTGGAGCCCCGTGTGTCTGTCCTGACTTCACTGAGTTTGTCACCTGCACTGCAGGGTGTGCGACTGGGTGACAGCGTCACCGGGATCGTGCTGCCCAAGCCCAGCCATGCCCTGCGGGTGGAGGCAGGCTGCAGTGTACCAAGCCCCTGCGACTCCAACCCCTGCCCAGCCAACAGCGTCTGCAAGGATGAGTGGCAGAGCTACTCCTGTGTCTGCCAGCCAGGTAGGACCTGCAGCACCCTGCCACTCCTCTGCTCTTCGTGCCTGCTTATCTTCTCCTCTCCCCCTGTGACTCCCTCCTGGCCTGTGACTGCTCTCCTGTCCACGCCTGGGGCAAGTCACACCCCTGTCAGACACTCATCAATTTTTCTGGAGAGCAGAATCCCTCCTGAGCCCCCTGAATTCACTCCTTGGTACTCTGGCACCTCTTTACATGGTGGTCTCTGTCCACCCCTCAGGGTACTACGGAGGGGACTGTGTGGATGTGTGTCACCTCAACCCCTGCAAGAACAAGTCGGTGTGTCGCCGCAAGCCAGGCTCGCGCCTGGGCTATGTGTGCGAGTGCAGTGGGAACTTCTTTGGGCAGTACTGTGAGCACAGGTGAGACACAGGGCAGGACCATGGCCTTTGGGCCTGGCTCCATGCTGGCCTCTCATCCTGGGTGTGTAACCAGGGACTTCTCAGTGCCACCTTCCTCCTTGGAGCTGCTGACTGGTGGCAGAGCAAGGCCTGGGGAATTTAGTTGTTGTAATATCAAAGATATTTCTCTCCCTAGGATAGACCAGCAATGTCCAAAGGGCTGGTGGGGAAACCCCACCTGTGGGCCCTGTAACTGTGATGTGAACAAAGGCTTTGACCCCGACTGCAATAAAACCAACGGGCAGTGCCACTGCAAGGTGAGGGGCAGCTGTGCCAATGGGGACATGGACCATGGCTTCTCTGAAACTCTGCTTGTTCTTGATGCTGTTCCTTGTACCCCCACAAAGGGCCTGGCAGTTGCCCAGGTCCTGCTTTATGTGCTTGTATCTGGGCTGGATCCCTGCTCAGCTCCTCTGTACAGCCTTCCTGGACCAGCATGGTGGTGATGGGGGCAGTGGGGTGCTTGAAAATCAGGAATGCCTTGACCTTCTCTGGCTCCAGGGGTTCCCCAGCCAGCCTCAGCTGCTGTCCTATTGGGTGCTCTGGTGACTGTCCCCATCTCCTCCCAGGACTTCCACTACCGCCCCAGAGGCAGTGACACTTGCTTGCCCTGTGACTGCTACCCGGTGGGCTCCACCTCGCGCTCCTGTGACAGGGAGACTGGCCGCTGCCACTGCCGCCCCGGGGTCATTGGCCGCCAGTGCAACAGCTGTGACAGCCCTTTTGCCGAGGTGACACCCAGTGGCTGCGAGGGTGAGTGTGGGCACGGCAGTGTGGGCAGCTGGTGCCACGGGGCTTGGTGTCGGTGGCCTGGCCCTGTGACCAGTGTGTCTCCACAGTGCTCTACGACGGCTGCCCCAAAAGCCTGAAGGCAGGTGTGTGGTGGCCCCAGACCAAGTTTGGCTTCTCGGCTGCAGTGCTGTGTCCCAAAGGCTCCTTGGGTGAGTGGGGATGTGATGGAGAGGGGAAGGGGCAGCCTGGCTGTCCTGTAGCAGCCCTGGCAATATCACTCTGTTCTTGCACTACCCCAGTCCCGTTCAGCTGGGCTTGAAGTTTGGGAGAAAGAAGTTGGAAGAGAAAATGCCACAGCCTGGGGAAGAGAAGAGAGCAGAGGGTGCTGGCCATAGGACTGGGGTTGGGTAGAAGCTATGGGGTGTAAGACCCATCACCCAGCCATGGGGCTGTGCTGTCTTGGTGTCCATCTTCTTCCTGCTGCTTTTTGGGTTCACCAGGCTCGAGGCTGAGGTCAGGCCTGGCACAGCACCCACAGTGCCTTGCTGTGGTTCCACCAGCCCCATCCCCGTGTGCCCTGCAAGGGAAGCGGGGCACAGTGTGCTGTCAGGTGAATGTTGGGTAGGAGTCAGCATCCTGAGCTGGAGGAGGCAAAGCTGCCCTCAGTGACAGAAAAGGTGTCAGCAGGGTGTCTGGGAGTGTAGGGCAGTGCAAGCCCCAGGGGACAATACAAGCCCTGTCCTTCCCCAGCCGTTCGCCCCCGGAGGAGGCAGGTTTGGCTCCTAACTGTTGTCGCTTCTCTCCCCGGTTCTCTCGCCCTCCGTGCACAGGCTTGAGGGGTGCAGGTAAGGTTGTTCCCATCTCCTTCCCCCTGTGCTCTAAGGGCTGCACCACACAGCTTTCCCTCCCTGCTCCCTGCCTGACACCCTGCACACCCCTGCGCTTTCCCCACTGCTTCTGGAGCTGCCGAGATTCTTCCCAATGCTTTGCCTGGTCTCACCGCTCCTACACAGTGCTCCCTGCTCCCAGCTCACTAACCAGCACAAGCCCAGCTGCAGCTGCATGCAGCCCTTGCCACCCTCTGTGCCTGGCCTGCAGTGTTGGCTCTGGGCAGGTCTGTGCTTTGCTCCCTGGCTGGCATGGATGCTGGCTCTCCTGGATGGCACTCGCTTGCTTAGGCTGGGTGGGGAAGGAGCTGGTGGTGAACAGTGGGTGGGGAGGCCAGGGAGGAATGGCCGTGGGGTGGAAGAAGGGAAAGCTACTTGAGTGAGAGGTGGTAGGACAGGAGCAGGAACTAATGGGCAGGCACAGCACAAGGTCCTGTTCCTTCTGCCTGGCTGCCAGGGGAAGCACAGGGACCTGGGGGTCAGATTCTGCCCAGATCTGCATCTGAGTCAATCTCTGTTCTGTGCAAGGGGAATGCCATCAGTATGGAGAGACTTCTTGTTCTTTCTGCTCCCTGCTGCAATGGCACTGGTCCCTGTGCTTCTGCAGCTGGGAGAAAGGTGGCTGGGAGGGCTGCTAGGAGCTGGAGGTGGTGGAAGGGGGTACACTTGTCCCTGGGGCTTTTCTGAGCAGCAACGGGAGTTTGCTCTAAGCTTCCTCTCCCTGCCCTCCCCTGCTACCCTCTCTCAGCCATGGGTACCTGGGTGGGCTCCTGTGCCCTGATGGTGTCTCCAGGAGGACCTGCTCCACAGTCCTGCTGGGGACACTGGGGTTGCCTGGTTTCTCTTGCTCAAAGTGTTTGTGGTGACACACCCAGCTGAGAACACTTTTCTCCCTGTTGGCTTTAGCAGCATTTTTGGTGGTGCTTAACATCTCATCCCATTCAGTTTTGGAAACTCCCTTGCTGTACACAAATGCTTGGGCTCCAACCAGGGACTGGGGGCTAGCACTGGATACTGAACCCACACTGCTGGATCCTCCACACTGAGTCCACCATCCCACTCCTCCATCCCCTTTGGCTGAAGGGGCTCATCTCAGGGGCTGGTTTTCCAGCCCAACAGCAAGGCTGTTGTGCTCCTGGGGTGGCTTTGCCCTGTACAGAGAGCAGGACCTCAGCAGGCATTGCAGGCTTCCATAACTTGGGGTCAGATGTGCCTAAGGACACAGTCATGTCTCCTTGGTCTTTTCCAGCCTGGGTCCTGCCAAGTCAGTCCTTTTTGCAATCCTGTGTGATAGCACCTGGCGTGATGCAGCCCCAAAACACACAGAGGCACCCAGCTCCTGGAGGGAGGGGATGGCAGCAGCTTGCTGAGGTTTCACAAGCCAAGAGTAGAATGGGTTGCACAGGTGCAAAGCAGGATGATGGCCCTGGGGTGTTACAGGCCCTCCCCATCACTCGTCAGTGCCACTCTTTGGGATTAGCTGGTGCAGAGGATCCCTGCTGGGAGGATGCAGCAGGGCAGCCATGTCTCCTGTGCTGAATTTCCAACAAGCCCTTCCTCCTTGTTTTAGGTGCAGCCATCAGACACTGTGATGAGGAGAAGGGCTGGCTGGAGCCAGATCTCTTCAACTGCACTTCACCTGCCTTCAAGGAGCTGTCCGTGCTGGTAATCCTCTCAGCTCTGCAGCCCTGACAGAGCAGGAGCCCTCTGAACAAGGGCTCACAGCCAGAATTCAAAGCACTCAGCTCTCCAGGGGTGCCTGGGATATGAGAGGGCCTTGTCACAGTGCTTGGTCCCTTTCTCTTCTCATCTCCTTCCCCCAAATCCCTCCTGTGGGAGTAGTAGTCTGGCTTCATTTAATCTGTGTCCCCCTCAGAAATTACTTGTGTCCTGCCAGAGTATTTGAGGGGAAAATAAATAACCCTGAGCAGGGCTGAGTGGTTTGGAGCTGGTGGGATGCCTGCTCCTGTAGCCCTCTGATTTTGTCAAGGACAAATCCCTTTGAAATATCCTGGCAAGTGTATTTAACATTTGCATGTCATCTAGGCTGAATGTCATCATGTCATGTAGGCTGAATTGAAACTGAAGCCAGGAGAGTTTCCAGGGAAGTATTGCCAGGGCCTTGCCCTGTCCTTTCATCTCCTTGGCCTCTGTTGTGTATGGCACTGGGTTAGCCAGGCCAGTGCAGGCCCTGGTGTGTTGCTGGAGGCTGGTTTTCTGCCAGGTTCCTATTCTAGAGACCACCACTGTGAGTGTCCATGGCTTCTGCCGTGGCTTCAGAAATAATCTCTGTGTCCAGCAGGGCCTGCAGCATCCCAGTTTCCTGGTGAGGAACCTGCTGAATTGTTTAACCCTCTCTTTTCTCCCCACTGACAGCTAGAGGGCCTGGAGAGGAACAAGACTGAGCTTAACACAATTGAAGCCAAGAAGCTGGCCCACCGGCTCCGGGCCGTGACAGACCACATGGAGCACTACTTTGGCAACGACGTGCACATTGCCTTCCGCCTGCTGTCCCGCCTCATGGCCTTCGAGAGCCAGCAGCGCGGCTTTGGCCTGACAGCCACGCAGGATGCCCACTTCAACGAGGTGAGTCCTCCCCCAGATCAGAGTGGCTTCTGTTGCTGCTTCTCTTAGCAGCCCCCCTGTGTTTCTGAGGGAATTGAGGATGTGGTGAGACCCTGTCAGGAGCACTGGGCTCCTCGGTTCACACCAGCAGTGTGGGAAGCAAGACCTGCGTGGTCAGGGCTGGAGCAAAGAGTGGTTGAGGAGAGGCAGAGAACTGGGTTTGCTCAGCCTGGGAAGGCAAAGGGAGGTCTTGCTGCTGCTGGCAGGTCCCTCATGGCAAGGGTGCAGGAAAGGTGTCTCCGTAGGGCACTGGTTGATGAGAATTGAGGGTGGGGGTCCATCATAGTAGGAAGTACCTCTCTTCCCAGAGCCCTTGTGCAGAGAGCACAGTGCTGCAGTCTGGGGGTGGTCAGGAGAGGCCCAAAGGCCACGCTCAGCCTCTGTCCTCACGTCTCTCCCATTCAGAACCTGCTGCGTGCAGGCAGCTCTGTGCTGGCGCCCGAGAACCGCGAGCACTGGGCCATGCTGCCCCACGGGGAGCACGGCAGCGCCAGCCTCATGGAGCAGCTGCGGGACTACTCGGGCACGCTGGCCAGCAACATGAAACTCACCTACCTCAACCCCGTCGGTGTCGTCACCCCCAACATCAGTGAGTGGGAGCTGGCTGGGGTGGTGCAGGGACACTCCTCCATCACACCTTGTTCCCTTCTCATCTCACTGCATCTCAGGGAGTGTGCTGGTAATGTCCTTGATGGTTCTCTCTAGCATGGGGAGGCATTTGTGAGAGATGTCCTGGTCCCATCCCTGCCTGGACTAGCTGACCTCCAAGAGCTAGCAGAGCCAGGAGTGTGCTGCCTGCTCCCAGTTATTTTCCAGTCTCTAGTGAAAAAGCAGCTGGCCTTGAGGGCAGGAATAGTCTGCCCCATGGCAGAGCAAGGACCTGGGCTGGGAAGGAGCACTGTGGGTACTGAGATTTAGTGTCATGCCCAAACAGAGGTCATAGCCCCAACTCAGCCTGTGACTTGCATGGTCCCTTTGCCAGGGACTTGAATCCTGGGGTTCTCTGGAGCACAGTTGCTCTCCAGGTGTCCATCCCAGAGCTGGCTTTCACTGCCTTGCTCCTCCCCAGTGCTGAGCATCGATCGCATGGAGAACCACTCCCACATCCGCCGGCGCTATCCTCGCTACCACAGCAGCCTCTTCCGGGGCCAGCCCGCCTGGGACCCCCACACCCACGTGGTGCTGCCACTGTCAGTGCTGAGCCCTCCAAAAGCCGAAGGTGAGCACGAGAGCACCACTCAAGAAACAACATGGGTGGGTAAGCTGACAGGAAAGATGTAGAATCATAAAAAGGTTTGGGTTGGAATGACCTTTAAAAGCCATTTAGTTTGCATGTACCCTACTGAGACATGTCTCTGTCAGAGGTCCAAGGGCCAACTTTGAGATCCTGAGCTTTACACGTATTCACCACATCCCAAAGGTTCCTGATGGTCTTGCAAATTGTCTTCAGAGCAGCACGTGCTGGCATGTGTGTGTGGTTTTTTTTGTGTGTGTGTGTGTTCTCACCACCCCCTTGTGTGCCCCAGCTGTCCCCACAGCAGTGCCCACGCTGGCTGGGGGTGAAGGGAACTACACTGTGGAGAACTCCCCGAGGCAGGCGCTGCCAGAGCCTGAGCCCACCCTCACTGTGGTCATCCTCATCATGTACCGCACCCTTGGGGGGCTGCTGCCTGCACGCTACCAAGTGGATCGCCGCAGCGTCAGGTACATCCTCCTCCCCTTTGCCTCCACAAGCACCAGGGAAGAGGGGCTGGCTGGACTCTGTTCTCTTCCCTCGGGCAGTTGCCAAGTCTGTCTGCAGTGGCTAGGGTTTGATTCCCAGCCTTGGTGCTGCTCTGTGCCATGTTTCCCAGCCCCATGTTGTATTCTGAGCAGAGCTCTTCCTTTTGAGATGTCAGAGCAGGACACCTGAGAAGTCTCTGGGGGTCTGTAGCTGCCACGCAGTGGTAGTGATGGTAGAGCTCTGTTGCTCCTTGCAGGCTCCCCAAGAATCCTGTGATGAATTCCCCCATTGTGAGTGTGTCTGTGTTCAGCAATCACACCTTCCTGCAAGGACCTCTGGACACCCCTCTTGTGCTGGAATTTTACCTGCTGGAGACAGCCAACAGAAGCAAACCTCTCTGCGTCCAGTGGAACCACTCCAACCTGTGAGTTGAGCATGACTAGGCCACTCTCTTTGAGCTGCTTTCCCCATACACCTCCTTGTACCCCAAGTTTCCCTGAGCAGCACTGGGATGTGGGGGTTTCCACCCTCTCCCATGGGATTTGTTTCTTTTGGGAGGGCACAGCAGGGTCAAAATCATTTCGTTTGGAAAAAACCTTTAAGATCACTGAGTCCAACCATTAACCCAGCACTGCCAAGCCCACCACTAACCCATTTCCCTCAGTGTCACATCCACACTCTGGCTCCCATATTTCCACTTTAGGAGAGCAGTTGTATCTGCTGGCAGAAGAGCCTTGTCAGTCACCCCTGTTGTCTGTGGTTCCTGCCCCCCACACACATTTGTGTGTCTTCTCTCCTAAGTGCACTCTGCTTTTTGGTGGCTGCAGGACCAACCCCTCTGGCTTCTGGACAGCCAGGGACTGCGAGCTCGTGTACAGAAACACCACCCATGTCCACTGCCAGTGCTCCCAGTTTGGCACCTTTGGGGTTTTGATGGACAGCTCACACCGAGAGGTAACCTCAGCCTGTGGGACTGTGTGTGATGGTGGGGACTGTTAGCAGCTGGGTCCCAGTAGAGGCAGAAAATGTCCTCGGCACAGGCAAAAAATTCCATGTGGGACACAAACACAGTTTGAGAGTTCTGCAAGCTTCCTGTGTTTGCCCCTAACACTGCTATTTGCCTTTGGTTCTCTGCTGCTGCAGCAACTGGAAGGTGATCTGGAGACATTGGCAATTGTCACCTATTCCTTGGTGTCTCTCTCCTTGGTGTCTCTGCTGCTGACCTTCTCCTTTCTGACCTGCCTCAAAGGCCTCAAGTCCAACACACGTGGCATCCACTCCAACATATCAGTCACCCTCTTCTTCTCTGAGCTGCTTTTTCTCCTGGGTATCAACCGCACTGAGAACCAGGTCTGTGGGCTTGAACACGCTCACCCACGGGGGTGAGGTGTGGATGATGCCATTAGTGTTAGCACAGTGGGACCATCTCTAAGTCACTTTTGTCTCCCCAGTTTCTCTGCACTGTGATTGCCATCCTGCTCCACTGCTTCTTCCTCTCCACCTTCGCCTGGCTCTTTGTCCAGGGCCTCCACATCTACCGCATGCAGACCGAAGCACGCAACGTCAACTTCGGGGCCATGCGCTTCTACTACGCCATCGGCTGGGGAGTGCCTGCCATCATCACTGGTGAGAGCTGCTTGTGCTACAGCCATGCCCAAACCAGCTGTGCTGCTCCTCAGCAGTCTCCTGACCACCTGGTGTTGCCCAGATCATCCAGGGTGGAGAGCTGAGGGTGGGCTTGCCATGGTCAGCAGTGCTGGCAGCAAGCAGTGATGTGGTGGTCAGGGGACCACGTATAAAGGGCTGTCATCTTGCCTCCTAAGGAGAAGTAATTTATCAGCACATCTCCTCAGGTCTTCTAGTTAAAGTCTCTTGATTTCCCAAGCCTGCGTAATTGGGTGACCTGTTGCTGGCAGTGAATGCCTCCTGGACTGGGCTGTGTCAGGGACACCTGAGGAGAAGGAAATAAAGTCCACGTTGATGAGTCTTACAGTCCTGACTCCTTCCCCCTGTGGTGGGGAAGCCTATGCACAAGGCAAGGAGCAGGGAGAAAGCCCCTTCACTGCTGACAGTGCTGGCATGGGATTGACATGGTTTGGACAAGTCCAAGGCTGCTGGGTCTGGATGTGAGCTCTCCCTTCCTCCTGCAGGGCTGGCCGTTGGCCTGGATCCTGAGGGCTACGGGAACCCCGACTTCTGCTGGATTTCCATTCATGATAAGCTGGTCTGGAGCTTTGCAGGCCCCATTACTGTCGTCATTGTGGTAAAACCCTGTCCTGTTTCACCCACAACCCTCTCCTGCCTCCCTTCTCTGCACCATGGGCACTCACCCCTCCTTGGCTGCCCACTGCCTGTCCCATTCTCTGTGTCCCTCTCCCTCAGTTAGAGGCCCTCTTTTTGTCCCTCCTCACTCTAGCCAAACCTGGGGGAGGCCACAACTCGGGCATGAAGGGGAAAGGAGGGGATGTTTGCAGGGCCTGGCGAACCTGGAGTCTGCACTGGGGAGGTCAGGTCAGAGCCAACCCTTGGCACAGCTTCTAATCAGTGCCAACACTTTCAGATGAATGGGGTCATGTTCCTGCTTGTGGCCAAGATGTCCTGTTCCCCAGGCCAAAAGGAGACCAAGAAGAAATCGGTTCTGTGAGTATTAGTGGCCAAACTCCCAGCAGAGCTCTGGCAGCTAGTGGATTTTAGCATTTTCAGTGACCATCCTCCTCCTTCTACCATTGCAGAGGGCCCTTCTGTGCATCAGTGTCAGCCTTGCAGCCACTCTCCTCTCCCACACCTGCCAGCCACATTAACCCTTCCTAAACTTTGTCCTTTCTAGTTCCTATGTCCCCATCTTCACACTCACCTCCCAACTAGTCCCCTTTCACCACCTGCCCTCACAGCCACCTCTTGTGTCTGCTTGGATTCAGCACTCAGCCCTTGTCAGCTATGAACACCTGTTTCTTCCTCTCCTACATGCTCCTGAGACCTTTCCCCACTCCCTCTGAGCCAGCCCTGGAGCATGGCTGAGCTCTCTGTGGCTCGAAATGACCTGTGTCATTTTGGCCCCTGTGTTTGCCATGTGTGATCCAGAAGGGGAGGCCTGGGAGTCAGGGGAAGCTGGCCCACTGTGCAGGGATGTGCCTGCAGTGCTGGGCACAGCAGGGAGGTCTCTGCAGGAGCTTTCCCCCTCTGGATCTCTGTGAGCACTGCTGTAGGTTAACAGTACGCACTAACCTCTCGGTGTGTGTCTATGTCCCTGTCTGTCTCTCTCTCTCCAGCATGACGTTACGGAGCTCCTTTGTTCTGCTTCTAGTTATTAGCACTACCTGGCTCTTTGGCCTCTTGGCTGTCAACAACAGTGTCCTGGCTTTCCACTACTTCTACACTGTCCTCTGCAGCCTCCAGGTAACTGCCCAGCCTCTGCTGGGGAGGGCAAGGGTCAGCCCAGGAGAGCATCCCTGTGGTCCCCACGGCTGTCTGTGGGGAATGGGTGCCCTGTGCTGAGCTCCCAACATCTCGCTGAGCTCCTTGTCCCTTCTGCTGTCACCTTTGTGGCATTGAGTGATTCCTGCCACTCCTTGCTGCTGTGCCTGTGGTGAGCAGTCACATGGAGCAGGAGGTGGCTGCAAGGCATTTGGTTCAGAGGTAATATCCAAGGGATAGCAAGTACCATCTGGAGGGAAGGCGCCTCCATGTCCTGAGAGGGCAGAGTAAGAGAATGTGATGGAGGTGTTGGACACTCAAAATATGATCCATGGCAGCACCCTGCCAACCTTCTCCCACCACTGGGGCTGATGTTGATGCATGGGGCCCTGCCATTTGCTTCTTGGCCACTGCCAGACAGGTGGACACCCCACCTGTTCCTCCCTCATCCATGGCCACTATGGGTGATAGCTCTCATTGGTATTTGGGTTTTTGGTGTGTCCCAGTCCAGTGGCCTGGGAGGAGCCAGGGAGGAGCCCGCTGCTGGCACTGTGGGCAAGCAGGTCAGCTGGCAGTGAAGGGCTGTCTCTCATGGCATGTCTCCCCACAGGGCCTGGCAGTGCTGGTCCTGTTCTGTGTACTGAATGAGGAGGTGCGGGAGGCATGGCAGCTGGCCTGCCTCAGCAAGAAGGGGCAGAGCGAGGAGGCCACGAGGAGCACACAGGTGGGCGAGAGCAGAGCAGCCCAGGGTGCTGGGCTCAGGCTGCATGTCTGGGACAGGAGCTGACAGGGATATCCCCACTTTCCCTGGGCTGCTGTGGCAACTCCTTAACAGGGCACATGCCCTCTCCCTGCTCCCCAGGGCCCCAACGCCTACAACAACACAGCGCTGTTTGAGGAGAGCGGGCTCATCCGCATCACCCTGGGGGCCTCCACAGTGTCCTCAGTGAGCAGCGTGCGCTCTGCCCGCACCCACTCCAGCCAGCGAGCTTACCTCAGGTAGGGAGCAGCCAGGGCTCTGGGGGCCAGCAGTGCCTGGGCAGAGCCAGAGGCTCCTGCCACTGTGACAGTTTGAGCCTCCTCTCTTTCAGAGACAACGTGGCAGCGCGTCAGGGCTCAGCCCTGGATCACAGCCTGTTGGCTCACGCCGGCCCCACGGACATCGACATGGCAATGTTCCACCGTGATGCTGGGGGAGGTAGGGCTCAGCCTTGTTCCTGAGTTTGGGAAGTTTTTCCTGGTGCAGGTTCTGGGTGTATGGTTATCTTGCATCCCACGTTCAGCTGCAACTTCCAAACACATGGTAGATAGGAGGGAGAGGCAGCCATTGTGTCCTTTAGCACAGCCTCCTCCTGGACAGATGGCAAAGGGTATAGCCAGTCCACAGTGAGGTAGAAATGGGGGAGGCAACAGAGGGGACATGGGCTGTTGTGGGATCTCTGGGGACACTAGGCTCTCCAGTACAGCACAGACATTTGACTCACTGGAGCTAGATCAAATGGGGCTGTGGTGTGGGACAGGCAAGCAAAGGCTAAGGGACATGGGTTTACTCAGCCTGGAAGAGGAGGCAGAGGGGATCTTAATGCTATTTGCAGCTGCCTTACAGGGAGGTGCAATGAGATGGACTGGACTCCTCTCACAGGTACCTGGTGATAGGGCCAAGGGAGCTGGCACAGGCTGCTGCTGAGGGAGGGGGAACAAATGATAGGGGCAAGTCACAAGTGTGGTCAGCCTGGGGTGGTTCTGCTTTCCTGGTGCTGTCAGCAGGAACCTCTCCCACCTTCATTCCAAATGTCTCCCCAACACACCATGTTCCTACAGACCAGGACTCGGACTCAGATAGTGACTTGTCTCTGGATGAAGAGCGCAGCCTCTCCATCCCATCCTCAGAGAGCGAGGAGAACGTTCGCCTGCGGGGCCGCTTCCAGCGCCAGCTCAAGCGGGCGGCGCACAGCGAACGCCTCCTCACTAACCCTGCCAACACCACTCCCAAAGGCAAGTCCCAGGGCTCTGGCAGGGAAAAGAATGAGCTCAGCTCCCTGGGGGTCAGGCCATGCATGTCTTGTGATGGCTCAATTGCTGCTGATGGAAATATTCTCTCCCTCTTCTCTGGGGCCTGATTTGCTGTGTCCTTCATCAGATGTGGATGGCAATGACCTCATGTCATATT
This sequence comes from Hypocryptadius cinnamomeus, assembly GCA_013400635.1. Classification (NCBI taxonomy): domain Eukaryota; kingdom Metazoa; phylum Chordata; class Aves; order Passeriformes; family Zosteropidae; genus Hypocryptadius; species Hypocryptadius cinnamomeus. Next base: position 141,271 of record VYZP01054884.1, read on the forward strand.
GGCCAGCTCTGGGCGAGTGCGAGGTTCACCCCTGCTCCCTGCAGAAGTGGGGCTCTGAGCGGAAGCTGGGATTTGACATCAATAAGGATGCAGCCAACAATAATCAGCCAGACCTGGCTTTGACCAGTGGGGATGAGAACTCCCTCACCCAGACCCAACGGCAGAGAAAAGGTAACAATGTGGAGCAAGCAGGCAAGGGTGGCCTTGCCTGTCTCAGGTTGACGTGACACTGAAAGCTCAGAATCAGATCTGTGTGGCCATGCCCTTGGGGAGGCGTCTCCCTGGTTTTCCTGCTCTTCTTGCTGTTGTGCAAATATTTGACCTCTCTTTCTGTCTGGTGCAGGGATTTTGAAGAACCGCCTCCAGTACCCTCCAACTCTCCAGGGCTTGCCGTCTGTTGGCAGGATGACCAACGAGCTGACGTGGTACAAGACGTCCACGCTGGGTCACAGGGCTGTCCCTGCTGCCTCCTATGGCAGGATCTACTCTGGGGCTGGCAGTCTGTCGCAGCCAGCCAGCCGATACTCGTCCCGGGAGCAGCTTGACATGCTGATGAGGAGACAGATGTCCCGGGAGCAGCTGAGCAGGCACAACTCAGGAGAGTGCTTGGAAGCTGTGCCCAGTCGGCATGGGTCCAGAGAGGAGCTGGACACTATCCCCAGCAGGCATGGATCTACAGAACACCTGGAAAGTATCCCAAGCAGACATGCATCTAGGGAGAACCTGGATCTACTCGCTGCTAGGCCCAGTCAGAGAGATCATGGGAACACGCTGCCCCGGAGGCAGGGCTCCAGAGACTGCCTTGACACTTTACCCTGCAGATTTGGGTCAAGAGAGCAGCTAGACTGTGGGCCAGTAAGAGAAGTCTCTAGAGAGTGGCTAAACACATTGCCAAGTAGGCAAGTGTCCAGAGACCAAATAGACATGTTGCCAAGTCGGGATACTTCTCGAGAGCAATTGGATTTGCTTTCTAGAAAACAGCCTTCAAGGGATCTGCTAGCATCAGCTAGACAAGCTTCAAGGGAGCAGCTGGACTTTTTGTCCAGAAGATCTAATTCCAGAGAGCCTCTGGACACAGTGCCTAGCAGGCAGCCCTCGCAGGACAACCTGGGGAGTCTCTCTCGGAGGCAGCTGTCTAGGGAAAGCCTAGAACCGCTGTCAAGGAGACAGCATTCTAGGGAGAACCTGGAGGCCATTCCCAGCCGACATCCTTCCACTGAACAGTTAGATATCCTTTCCTCCATCCTTGCTTCTTTTAACTCCTCCGTCCTGTCCTCGGTGCAATCTTCCAGCACACCTTCAGGCCCCCAGACCACCGCCACCCCCTCTGCCATGCAGACCTCAACGCCCTCTGCAGTGTGTCCCTCAACACCTCATTCTGCCACCTCCCACAGCATTTCAGAGCTGTCACCAGACTCAGAGTAAGTGGTTTCCTTCCTTCCTCAGCCAGGTCTTGTTCAGCTGATCTTGTGCATTGTCCACCTGCTTGGCTTCTTCCCGAAGGTGTTTAGTTTGGAGGGAGAGTGCTGTGTAAGGGTGAGCTCCCTGGGTGAGTGGCAGGTGTCTCCTGCTCCTGAATAGTGACTGGGCAGGGAGAGGCCTCAGGTGTGACAGCTCCAGATGCTTGTAGTGCAGCTCAAGCAGAAGCCTCAGTATATGTGAGTCTGTCCTCTCTGCCCAAGAGATGATGGCCCTTGCTTGTGGCCTGTGGGTACTCAGGGAAGATGCTCTGTGCAGCTAGGCTGGCCTCCTGGCTGATCCCTTGGTCAGTGCTGGCTCTAAGTCCCAACGGATGTATGCAAGGGCCAGGCTGGCTGGAGAGGAGGGAGCCCAAGTCCTAGGGAAGCCCTGCCTTCCCCAGCCACATTTCTCCCCAGGCATGCTGTTCCAGTATGTCACTTTTTCCCTCTAGCTCTGCTCTCTGTTGGTACTGCTCCCACCCCATCCCTCCTTCCCTCTTCCCTTATCTCAGGGACTCACAGACAGATGTTCCTGCCCTGACACAGGAGAGGTTTTCTGCCCTGTCCCCATCTGGCATAGTGGAGAAAGGGTGCTAGAGCCCAGGAGAGATGCCATGGCTTAACACTGTTTTTCTTTCCTCTGAGAAGAATAATGAGAAACGATGGCCATTCCTGAGGGGCCGAAACTGATCACAAGAGAGATGGAAGAAGCAGGGCTCTTCACCAGGCACTGCCAGCTGAGGTTTGGTATCCCCATGGAGCAGGGGCCAGAACTGATGGTTGTCAGAGGCCCAAAACCAACCCTGCTTTCCCCTGCCCTGTGGGCTCAGGGGCCAGCAGCCCACACCACCCACTGCCAGGAGCCTCCAGGCTCTCAGCTGCCACCATGCTCTCCGTCACCTGCCTGGTGTGACAGGTAGTACTGGGCGAGGGTGGCATCTCCGACCCCCTGGGGCCAAGCTCTTTCTCTGCGAGCTGTCTGTGTGTGGGGTGTGCCTGTGTGTGTGTGAAGGGTGGGCAGTGGCAGGGGGGCAGAAATGGAGCCTAGGATATGGGGGCAGGGAGGGTTTTCTATCATTTTGTATCTTTGTAATCAGAGAGAAGAGAAATTTCTATGGTTATTTTTACGGATGGTCTGTTCCCAGGACCTGCAGCATTTGTTTCACCAACAGCCCCTTGCCAGTTTCCCTGGGACTACTAGAACCACAATCCCAGTGGACTGGAGAAACAGCGCCAGGCAGTCCTTAAGGCTTTGCTGGCACTTCTTTGTCCCATCCCCCCTGCAGGGCAGCTGGCCCTGTTGCCCCCCCTGCCCTCCCACTGTGCAGCTCCAAACTCTGTCTCTTCCTGCCTGGTGTCCCTCAGCCCCCTGCAGCCAGGCCTCCCTCTGCCCTGCCGTGGGACCACCCCTTGGGGCTGGCCCTGTCTGTGAGCTGGTGCTGTGTGCCAGCGAGAGCACGTGTGAATGGGGCAGCAAATTCAGCACTAGGAACCTGCTGGGAAGGAGACAAGCTCTGCTGTGCAGTCCTGTCCTGTACCAGCATGGTCCCACCCTCATCAGTGCTGGTTTCCTCGGCTCAGCAAGTGAGCACTGTGTTTTTACCCACTGGGTGTTGTGCTCTTTAACCTGCATGTTCCAGAACAAACTTTTGTTCGTTTGTGGGTCTGGTAAAGGAGCTGGGTGACCCTTGCCCTGCTTAGCAGCAGGCTTGGCTTTTCCCAGAGCCAGTCCTCACTCTGCAGAGGACTAACATCCACAGGAGCATGATGTGGCTCCAGTTTTAGGGTCCAGCATTGCCCACAAAAGTTGTTTCTAGCTGGTTCCTTGGGGGCTCTGTGTACACCTGCTCTCCCCTGAGTAGCAAAGGACTCCAGCTCAGTGGCCTGAATTTTGGGAGATGGAGATAAACAGCACTTTGCCCTCTCTGGAAATTCAGGCTACCCAGATGGTGTCTGCTCGGCCTGGGGCCTGACCCCTGGCTGTGCTGTGAGATGGCACTCCCCTGTGCCTACCTCAGCCTCAGGCCAGGGCATTTGGCTCAGCAGGGCCAGCGTATTCCCCTTTTCACCCCCCAGGTGCTCTTGGGGCTGCATGACCATGTGCTCTTTACTGCCTTACTACCACACTGCCATGGCATCTTACTGTAGCCCAGCCTGACATGTTTACAGGAGAGGACTCGTGCTGCCGTCCTCATGCCTCTAGGGAGGCCAGGGCCTCTTGGCTGCCTCCCCGAGTCAGTGGGGAGAGTATGGAGGGAACACAAGGGCTGGTGACTGGGGGTGCCCTGGGTCCCCAGCACAGCCCTGATGAGGCAGGCTCACTGTCATCCTTTTCCCAGGGATGAGGGGAGAAAGGCCTGCTGACATGTTTACATGCCATTTGGGACCAGTGTGCAGAGGGAAAGCCTGCTGGCCCCACATGCTGGGACAGCCAGGTACCTCCATGCTGCCCATCTTTGCCTTTGGAAACAAGCTCGTTTACAAGTTTCTCTCCGGCTGTGCAGTGCCAGCACCAGAGTCCTGGGATCCTGTCCCTGCTGCACTGTAGGGCCCATGTTTCTGCCAAGTTGGGCACAGGGCTCTTTATGCTGCTGCCAAATGGAGAGCAAGTGTCAAGTGCCAAAAAGAAGAGAGCAGCAGAGATGGTGGCCATCCCTGCAGAGCTGGTGGCCATCCCTGTGGAGCTGGGCCAGTCAAGAAGCAGAAATCTGCTTCTTGCAGACCAGTCTGCAGCTTGATCCCTGATTGTAGTGCTGTGACCTGGGCTCTGGGGAGCATCCTCCTTGAGTTTGGATTTTTTCCTTTGGGGGATTTGGTTGGGGTTTTTTTCCTCTCTCTGTCTCCTGACTCTGTTGGCAGGGAGTGGGGAGATGCCCACACCCCCCTTTTGGCTGTGTAAAAGTGTACAATGGAAGCGCCAGATTTGGAAATAAAAGTCTATAAAATGGTGCTGGCCTCTGTGCTGTCTCTCCCTCTTCTGGGGATTCGTGGCTGGGGCTATGGATGCAGCACCTGGGCTCGAGGTGGTGTTGGGAGGGGGCTTGGGCAGGAGCTCACGGCCAGTTCCTAGGCTGCCTGAGAGTCACTGTGGCCTGAGGCAGGGTGACATGGGGATGGGAACTTCAGGTGAGGTGATTGAACTGGGCTGTGTCCAGGCTGTTCACCCAGAGATGGGATTGGCTGTGGTGCTGTGCAGTGGCTCCAGGCCTGGCTGGCAGGGCTGCCATGCCACAGTGGCTGTGGTGAGCTGTGCCTGGCTCAGGTCATGCCTGGCAGCTGCCAGCACCCCCAGCCTGACCGGGGCTGAGGGAAGAAGATCATTTTCCAAAGGCTGCATGACCTCAGCAGGGTCAAGCTGGCTGCTAGCAAGGAGAAGGAAGTGTGGGGAGAGAAGGCTGAGTGATCCTACTGCCCTCTGTCCTCCCCTCTTGTTGAAGAGGAAATAGCAGGTGAGCAAAGGGCAGCATTGATCCACAGCGCCCTGAGCAAGGGTCACCATCAATTGTCATCCCTTTGTCCCTTACGGGCTGTCACCTGAGCTGCTGGGAGTGAGTTCAGGGCAGCCTTCAGGAGTTGCACTGGCAGTGCCAGGAGCTGTGGTTCTGTCCTGCAGCCCTTCCAGAGGCTGGCTGGTGGGTGAGGGCCAGGGAGAGCTCTTCGGGGGGCTGGAGTGGTGGGGCCACAGGCAGAGTGACCAGCCTGGGGTGCATGTGGGGGACTGGAGGCTGGAGTCAGGGAAGGAATGGCATGGGCGGGGACAGGGAGCAGTGATAAAGGGGCAATAAATGACATGGGGTGTTATCTGCTTCGGAACAGGAGCCCTGTGATGGCCTCTCATTCCGTGCTGAGGGTGAATAAATGATGGAGAGTGGATAAATGAGGAAGCAGCAGTTGCATGTGGGTGCCTGTGTTGGACATGCCTTTACCTGACAACTGATGGGCATGAGGGTGGACAGGGAGGGCCAGGGATGGGTTGAGGGAAGAGGCTCAGCCTCACTGGTAGCTGTGGGACTTGGATTGTGCTCACCACAGAGAGAGCCAAGGTGGCCACAGGCTGCCCCCACAAGGCACTAGGAATGGAGACTTGCTCCAACTCTGGAGACTGTGGTCCTGGATGTCACCGCTCCTGCTGCTTCTCAGCCCCATCCCACCATCCAGGGGATCCAGGATTCTCTAATGCCTGGCCCTGCCCACTGCCTTCGCAGCACACCTTGCTACCAGGCAGAAATTTGAGCCTGGATTTCCGCTGCCATGTCCCGTGGGGCCTGGGCCAAACGTGACTCAGAAATTCCCTGCAACCAATTCTAGGTTGTGATAGAGCCCAGGGAGGTGTGATGGGTTCAGTGGGACTATAGCGCCCGCAGGGGACCTTTGGAACAAGATAACAGCTGGGTCTGTGTGAATTGTGTGAGACCAGGGTAGTCCACAGAGCATAGCACACCTGTTTCCAGCAGGTAAGCAAGGATCTGGGAAAAATACCCGGGATGCCATGACCAGAGGCTGTGGGTAACCCTTCTTGTCCTGGTCACAACTCCTGCTCCGGGGCATGGGTTGGGGAGCGGACATCCATGGGAGCCGTGGGGGTACAGCAGTGCTCTGGGGAGGCAGCTCTTGGCAGGAGGCTGGCACCAGGTTGTGCCTAGTGGCAAGAAGCCCCTGCCTTGCATGTGACATGGATAGTCAGGCATGGCAGCATCCTGGATGTAGCTGGAGACCAGGAGCTGAGACTGTAGTAGACAGTCTCCAGAATAGGATGGCTCTGGGCAGGGTGGTAACAGCGCTGGGTCTGCCACAGCTGGGGAACCCAGCACACCAGGGCACCAAGGGGAGCATGGTGGGTGCTGTGCATCCATGGAGCTGGGAAGCGGGGCAGCTTCTCGGCAGGGCAGGAGGAAGGGCATGAGGCAGGGAACAACATCTCAAAGATCACTGGCTGCTTTTAATAAATAGGAGGAAGCTGAGCACGCACCTGACTGGTGGCTCCTGACCAAGTTGAGCACAGCAGGCAGGAGGGCTGGGGGTAACACAGGGACTCAGGCTGGCACAGCCCCAGGCACTCAGGGAGGGGATTGTGGGTCCAACTGCAAGTGGATGAGCACCTTAAGACTGAGCAGGCCACCAGCTGGATGGGCCTGGCCTGATGGTGCAGCTCTCAGAGTGAGCCCTGAGCAAGGACAAGCTATAGATTTGTGCGGGGATTCCTCAGACCCACTATCCCAGCCCTGTGAAGGGTGAGACCTCAGCCCAGCCCGGCTCCTCTGCTCACAGGCTCATCCCGCTCTGCACTGCAGGGGTCAAGGGAGGGCACTGTTGGAGGGATGGTGAGCCGTGACATTTGCCGGGGTTTCACATTCCTGCTTCCCTCATGTGTAAAGGGACAAAGTCTGCGGATGGGGCTGTGGGATGGATGGGGCTCTGCTCAGCAGCTGTGCTGGCCCACTGCCCTGCCTTGCTGAGTACAGGAGGGGAAAGTGGTTGGCACCAAGGTGGGTCCTGCGTGGGCAGGTGGAGAGGGAGCCCCCCGAGGCAGCTCTGCTGGCAGACCCCACCCGTGCATTTCAGTGGGGTGGATGGGGCTGCTCTGGGGCAGGAGTGGGCAGCACTGATTGCCAAAGCCTTCCTGCCCACCTGCTGACTGCCTACTGCTCTCCATTGTGAGACAGTGCTGCTGCTTCAGGACTCCCAAAACTCGCTGGTGCCTATCCTCAGGCCTATTCCTGCCCACCTGGACAGGATGGGATGGTTCCGTGGGCAAGTGGAGCTGGAGGAGGGGCTTCAGGATGGGTGGGATGCTGGCTGCCCCTGGCCGTGGGAATGCGGCCGAGCTGTCCCTTGTGTCCTTGCAGTGGACTGGCATTCCGGTGAGCCAGGTGGGCATGGCAGCAGAGATGGCCCTGAGCCACCGAGCGCCCCGCGAGGTGCTGAGTGAGGCTGAACTGGAGGAGGTGGCGCAGAGGAAACCTCCCACCAAGCCCTCTCTGCGTGGCTGTCTCCGCAAGACCAGGTAAGACCATGTGGCCAGTGGGATGTGCCTGGACCTTGCCCCACACAAAGTGGGCCCCACCTTGCCCCATTCTACACCCCAGACCCACCACCACAGGGAGCTGCAGACCTGGGGGTTCATTTCCCTATGCCCAGGTACCCATGTCCCCACTCTGTCCTCCTGCCTGGAGGGACACCAGGCTCTAGTGGATGGAGCTGATGGTCCCACAGATCCCATTGCTTCCCATGGGGTCTCATCCACCCTCACTGATGTCCCCAAGCCCCCTGCACTTGTGCTCAACTTCAGCTCCTGCTCCCTCCCCACCAGATGCTCAGGCTCCACTGCCAAGTCCCTGCTGTTCCGCTTCCTGCCCTTCCTGCGCTGGCTGCCCCGCTACCCCATCAAGGACTGGCTCCTGGGGGACATTGTTTCAGGCTTCAGTGTGGGCATCATGCACCTGCCCCAGGGTGAGTGATGCCATGCCCACACTGCCAGGGGCCCCCCACATGTGGGGTGGTCAGGGGTTGGCCATTGGTGACATTTCTCCCTTCTCCACCTTCTAGGGCTTGCCTATGCGCTGCTGGCTGGGCTGCCGCCGGTCACGGGTCTCTACTCCTCCTTTTACCCCGTCTTCCTCTACTTCTTCTTCGGAACATCAAGGCACAACTCCGTGGGTGAGCTGAGGGACCATGTGCTTGCACAGCAATGGTGGGGAGGGAGCAAGGATGTCCATGGCACTGCATTACCACATCAGCAGCTGGGGGAACCTTTCTTGCCTTTACTTTGCTCCACCAAGAAGGGGGTTGGCCAAGCCAGAGCCAACGTATAGTGTGTGTGCTTTGAGCCTGGCCTAAGGAGAGAGGAGCTGACCCCTTAAGAGGTCCTCTCAGAGAGGTCCTGGTGCCCACCTTGGGCTCCCTGCCCATACTGTACCCATTCTCAGGTCCCTTTGCTGTCATCTCTGTCATGATCGGGAGCTTGACAGACTCCCTGGTGCCCAGCGAGGACTTCCTGGAGTCTGTCAATGGCAGCAACGCGACGGTCAATGAGGAACTGCGCGACGCTGCCAGGGTGGAGCTGGTGGCCACCATCACTGTCCTGACAGGTATCTTCCAGGTAAGGTCCCAGCCTAGTCTAGCAGAGAACAGGAGACCGTAACCTGTGGGTCATTTCTGCCATCTGTTCTTCCAGGTGGCCCTGGGCCTCCTGCAGTTTGGATTCGTGGTGACCTACCTCTCAGACCCACTGGTGCGTGGCTACACCACTGCTGCCTCTGTGCATGTCCTCGTCTCCCAGCTCAAAAATGTTTTTGGAGTCTCCCAAGGCGAGCACTCAGGGCCACTCTCGCTGTTTGTGGTGAGTGAGGGCTTGCTGGCACCCAAGGACCCCTGGTGCTCACCTGTGGGGCACATAGAGGCCTCCAAAAACCTGCTGGGGAGGCATCTGCTTTCCTGAGCACATTCCCTCCTCCTGTGTTCTCTAGACCGTCATCGATCTCTGCAAGAAGCTGCCAGACACCAATGTGGGCACCCTGGTGACTGCCATCATTGCCATGGTGGCCATCTTGATTGTGAAGGAGCTCAACCACAAGTTTGCTGCCAAATTGCCCATGCCCATCCCCATCGAGCTTATCACGGTACCCAGAGCTGCCCCAGCCTCCTGTGGGGACACAGCCAAGAATCCCTGGTGTATCCCTGTCCCCTTCAGGGTGGGGAGCAGGGGGATTGGGCTCCTTGGCAAGTGCAGCTCCAGGGGATGTGTTGTGCCCTCCTCCTCTTCCTCCACCACAGTCCCTGTGCAGGAAGACCCTGCCTCACTCCAGTCATTCTCCCCCAGATCATCGTTTCCACTGGCATCTCCTATGGGGTCAACCTGAAAGACAAGTTTGGCATCTCCGTGGTGGGCAACATCCCCAGCGGGTGAGCAGGGCCTGAGGGTGAAGGGGGCTGTGCCAGGGCACCCTGCTGCCCACAGCACCCCTGTTTGAGCCCCATCTCTCTCTTGAATGTAGGTTGAAGCCACCTGTGGCCCCTAACATGAGCTACTTTGGGCAGGTGGCGGGCAATGCCTTTGCCATTGCTGTGGTAGGCTACGCCATCTGCATCTCCCTGGGCAAAATCTTTGCCCTGAAACATGGCTACAAAGTGGACAGCAACCAGGTGATGCTCTGAGGCACAGGGCCCCCACCCTGGGTGAAAGCTAATCTTGCCCTTCTTGCAGCCAGATGAAAGCATGGTGCTCCTCTGCCACTGCTCTGTTCCTGCAGGAGCTGATTGCACTGGGCCTCTGCAACTTCCTAGGAGGTTTCTTCCAGTGTTTTGCCATCAGCTGCTCCATGTCGAGGAGTCTGGTACAGGAGAGCACAGGGGGCAACAGCCAGGTTGGTCTGGGCAGTGCTACCTCTCTCTCTGGGCTGAACCAGGGGCAGGAAGCACAGCGAGCAGTGGGGGCTCACCCCTCACCTCCCACTCGCCCTCTGCACAGGTAGCTGGTGTCATCGCATCCCTGGTCATCCTGGTGACCATTCTGAAGATTGGAGAGCTCTTCCGGGACCTGCCCAAGGTACAGCTAGTCCCACAACCTCAGTGTCACATCCCTCACCTGTGCCTGTCCCATGGCATGGTGATATGGTAGGGGAACAGCAAAGAGATTTGTCCTCAGCTTCCTCATAGCTGCAGAGATTTCTCTCCTAGGCCATCTTAGCTGCCATCATCATTGTCAACCTCAAGGGCATGTTCAAGCAGTTCAAGGACCTCAGCACTCTCTGGAAGTCCAACAAGGTGGACCTGGTAAGGTGCTGGCCAGCACTGGGGCTGTGCTCTTGCTCCTGGAGAGGATTTCTCCACCCTCCCTGAGGCTTGTGGGTGCCAGTGGAGAGGCTGTGCTGCAGCTGACTGTGTCCCCTCTCCAGCTGGTCTGGGTTGTGACATTCATAGCCACCCTCCTGCTGAACTTGGACATCGGCCTGGCGGCCTCGGTGGCATTTGGGCTGCTCACGGTCATCTTCCGTACCCAGCTGTGAGTACCCCGGGGCTGGCTTGGTGCCACATCCCAAGGGTGGGAGGAGCCTGTGGTGACCTCAGCCCCTTGCTCTCCTCCCTGCAGCCCCCACTACTCCATCCTGGGGCGCATCTCCGACACCGACGTCTACAGGGATGTGGTGGAATACGAGATGGTAACAGCACCAGCGATGGGGGAAGAGCTGCCTGCAGTGGGGGGCAGTTCAAAGCAGCTCCAGTAGTGCTCACTGGAAAAAGGGGCTGGGGGCATTTTGGTGCAGAGGAGGGGAACAGGTGGCTCCTGGGGTAGCACCCTCCCCATCTGCCCCCAGGCACAGGAGGTCCCTGGCGTGAAGATCTTCCGCTCTTCCTCCACCATCTATTTTGCCAACGTGGAGCTGTATGCCGAGGCCCTGAAGAAAAAGGTAGGAGAGCCACCAGCCTCAGACTGCTTCCTATGTCTCCTGCCTGCCAGCAACAGGGTGGTGTTGGGGCAGCTGAGGACACAGGGCTACATTGCTTTGCAGAGCGGCATTGATGTGGACCGCCTGATTGAGAAGAAAAAGAAGGCCCTCAAGAAGCTGAAGAAACAGCAGAAGAAACTGGAGAAGGAAAAGGCAAAGAGGAAAAAGGTGTTTCCTTGATGCAGGGGACCACCCCTCCAGTGGCATCCTGCACCTCTTCCCTCCCTGGCTCTGGCCCTTCTGTCAGTGCACTTGGTGGCCCATGCAGTTCCCAGTTCAGTTTAGGGCCAATGGGTGAGAAAGGCACTGGGACTGAGCTGGGTCACACCACCCAAGGTTGGTAGGAAAGCTGGGCTGTTAATGATTATATGTTGGAGCTGCCAAGTCATTAACCTTTTGCAAGTTAATCAGAATTAAGAGCAAGGGCAAAGGCTGGTGTGGTGCCAGTTAATGAGCCCAGCTCTGCAGAGCAGTGCTGGGGAGAGCGGTGGGTTATGACACATCTGAAAAGAGCTCAAAAGTTGGTGAAGATGTGAGAGGGGCACCCACTCCTGGGGCCACCCACTGCCTGTGCCCTCATACAGCCAAAGAGCCTCACCAAGGTGAGCCCGGGGGAGCACTGCCATGGCCAGGATGCTGCCATCCCTGGAGCAATGACACCGAGTCTCCTTCCCTTCCCCAGAATGCAGAGGATGGTCCAGGCCTGGCAGTGATTGAGTTGAGCGCGGGAGAGAGCAGTGCGCCCTCAGAGCCCACCCTGCACAGCCTAGGGCTGCCCCAGCCCAGCTTCCACGCTGTCATCTTGGACTTCAGCCCCGTCAGCTTCGTGGACACCGTCTCCATCAAGATCCTGAAGAATGTAAGGGGCTGGGGAGCAGGCAGGACAGCAGCCTTGCGGATGGTGTCTCTGGGGCCCTGTGGGGTGCCCTGATGGCTGCTGCCCATTCCTCTTCCTGGGTAAAATGTTTTTTCCTATTTGCAGATCTTCAGGGATTTCCATGACATAGAAGTGGACGTCTTCATTGCCTGCTGCCCGGGTGAGGGGGATCTGCAGAGTCATGAGCCCCAGCTGGGCATGGCCAGCCCTTTGGCACACAGCTGATAGCCTGGGGGGTCCCCCCACGTGCTCCTACCCCCAGGGTTTCCCCAGGGGATGGATGCTGCAGGTTGTCCCACGGATCCAATCTGACCCTCGAAGCTGGGTCCCTGGTGGTGACCCTGGTGTCCCCCACAACACAGGAGGCGGGAGGAGGCTGCTCCGGGTGGATGGTGGGGGGCTCAGCTAGGTGCCATCACTTTAGATGCTTTTCCCTCCACACAGTGTCTGTCCTGGCCCAGCTGGAGCGGGGCAACTTCTTCAGTTCAGCCATCACCAAGCACTCTTTCTTCCCCTCGGTGCACGACGCCGTGGTGCACATCAGCAGGGAGCGGCACCAGGCCCCGGTGAGCACCCAGCCTTGCTGTCCCCAGCACGGTGATGGAGAGGGCAGCCACACCAACCCCTCCCTATCTGCCCCCCTCAGGTGGACCACAGCACCAGAATGTAGCCCCTCAAGAGGAAGACATCTCGCCCAGGAGACAAGCAGGCAAGGAAGGTTTTGCCACCCTGATGGCACCAACTCGCCCACCCTGGGGCCCAGATGCCCTGATCCCCACCAGCCCCTCTGGACTCTGAGTGCTGGGGCCCTGCCCTGTCCATGAGCCCTGCTGTGATGGGGCTGCTGCAGGATGGAGCTGCTGCTGGCTGTCACACCCAGGGGCTGCCTGGAGACTCCACACTGCCCCAGCACAAGCCTGCCCCACCAGGCCAGGACGTGGTCTGGGGGGTGGCGGAGGGAGCAAAGGGCTGGCATCATGAATAAAGCTCCGTGGTGTTCCCCAGGGCTGGTTTCAGTGCCCTTTCCTCAATAAAGGTACTTTTGGGCCAGACCACATGGCTGCACCCCGACGCTGCTGAGAACAGCCTCCCTGCGGGTGGGCTCCCCAGCACCCTCCCTCTGGCTCTTTTCTGCCACTTCTGGCCATGACCTACTCCGGGTAGCAGTATGGGCAGCAATCCCCATCCTCAGAAGGCTCACAGCACCCTCCCTGCCCAGCTGGGGAGCCACCAGAGCCTGCTTCAGTCCCGAGCTGCATGGCACTGTAACCATTTCCTCAGTGTATCAGTGGCATTTCTGTCTATAAGTATGCTGCCTAAGATTTCTAGCATTTGATGCCATTTCCTTACTGTCATTTTAATACCTTCCTTCAGATTAAAGGATGATACAATCTTTACATTTTGAACATCCCTGTTAGGAAACACTATGCTACAGTAGTCATCAGTCCGTCCCCCCCCTTATTTTTTTTGCCTAGTTTGTAATTTTCATAGACTCATTGAAAATTTCTGATAATGTCAATAAGAATACTGTCATTTCTTATACCACTTACCAGGGTTGATGCTGATGCATATTGCTTCATTCTGTATCTGACCTAATGGCCACTTTTTGTGATCTGCAATTTGCTGTGATTTGGTAAAAGCTGGCATACACTGCCAACTCACAACTTGTGTGTTGGGATTTCAAGGGCTTTGATGAGTTCCTTTCTGAGACTGCCATGCACTGGACTTTCACGTTTACAATCATTTCACCTTCCATAGGTCGTTTCAGTATTTAATACTCTTTCTTGGAATGCAAGCAATAGACCAGAAAGTACCAAATTCCTTGCAAGCACTGTCTTCCCAAAGGACCATTAAAAAAGATTGTTTTTCTCCTCTGACTAATCTACCAGTATTTGCAGGGAGCATTGAGTCCCTTAAGTGAACCTCTTAGAAGGGATCTCACTACAGGCAATATCTCAGGCTTTCCTGAAAAACTTGCTCCTTGGGATCCTAATTCTATTCCGAGCACATTTAAGATGTTTTTCACCAAAGCCACTCAACAATGCCTCTTTTCCTATGAAATGAGACTGAAATGTGCATCACAAGTATGGATCCCCACTGAAGATTATACTGGTATTTATAAGAATGGTGGCTCCCTCCTGCAGTTACAATTGTAAATGAATTGTTTTTCCAAAGCTAAATGTTCCAGGCCTTTGAACACAAAAGGCACTCTTTGTCTTTTGCAAGAATTACCCCTCAGAGGACTTGTGTTGATTTTGATTTTTAAGGTGTTAGCCCTGTTGCTGGTTTCACTGCTGCGTAAGAATCAAAAAAAGACTGTACACTCCTGTGCTGCCATTCCTCGCTGTGAGAATGCCCAGGATGTCCATTTCAGGATATCCATTCTCTTGGATCCCTATTCCCGGAATGCTCATTCCATGGTGTCGTAGTTGAAACGGCCACAATACAAAGCAACACTCCATTTCCAGAAGGCTTCAAACCTGGTTTTATTATAGCATGCATGCCTTTTATGCATTCTTACAAAACTCATAAATTTACTCATTGGTCAGGAAAGACAAACAAAGTGCTTATTGGAATAGACAGTTGCAGGTTTCTCTTATTTATCCTTCTTTCTTTCTTGGTTTCTATGTCAACGACCTTGGTAGAGAATTCTTTCAGGGGTTAACATGGATCCTCTCATCAAACTTCTCTCTGGCTCACAGAAGTCGCTGTAAAACCTCATCCACACCGTGGGACCCACATGCCCCAGGACCTGTCCTCACCATTTCCAGGATCCCCATTCCCAGGACCCCCATTCCCGTGACCCCCATT